>DWMG01001014.1:0-16529 GCA_018244855.1 Elbella merops
GGACCTCGTACAGGTCCGAAACTAGTCGGGCCACCCCGAAAAACGTACGTGAGTTAAGCCGGTACATTTATAATCATTTATGCTATTATTATACAGAATGGATATTAGATTACCCTAAAACAAAATTATAATCCAATCGTTTCCCCGCGGCACAATTCTTGGAATTATCCATTTACAGTAAACGTTTACTAGATAATGTAAGGATTAATTGCAGATCGATGATCCGGATAATTGGAGATACAGATTCTTAGAATATCTATTCAGGTTACGAAAATTCATAATTAAAACAACGAAATTTATCAACGATTTTAACGACATTTTCCCAAAATGAATCACCTAAAAGCTTTGGCCTAATTTTATAATACATAGGTACTCAACGAACTGGAATATTCAAAAAATGTGTGTGTGTATATTTTGGTGAGATACATTTGTGTTGCTGAAATGTCAAAGAGTTAAAATCTTATGCAAAAGTTCATAAATATTTATTTCACCGCTAATGTAGATATTTACCTAACTTCACTTGTATTCATATCTTTGGATTTAATTTGATCTTTGTTTATTATTTCTCAGTTTCCTTGTTCTCAACAAAACAGGTCAAATAACATTGGAGCAAGAAACAAAACTTGGAATTGTTTTTGGAAATTTGAGAACCAATTTATTGCCGGAAATGAATATCGGACAAGAAATCGGACAGGTCCGTTGCACGGCTGATTATATTTAAGAATATATTCGTAAATGTACACGTAAAATTATTTAATACAACGGTACTAATAAAATCTTTGCTTATAACGTTCTCCTCTCTTTCCCTCCTTCTTTTAATTCCATAAACTTCTTTCTATGTAAATATTGTACATATAGGAGTACAACTACTAGGAGTACATATACTACTAGGAGTACGCACTAACATATAAAAGTTTTCTTTTTTTGATAATCACTTTCTGCGGCTATTTTTTGAGACGGTTGAGTAAAATTTGTTTTAGGTGTATACTTGTATTCCTCGAGTGTATATGTACATGCAGCCTTTATATACTGTAAAGAATAAAAAGTTTCCATGTTCAATCAGAGGATGTTACATGATCAAAATGTGACAGAATCCTCTGTTCACTGTTTCGGCAGCCTAGTTATCACTCCATATATTTTTGCCGCAGCGTAGGGCCGTACCAGTATTGTTCCCGTTGCGGGAATGTCGAGGATTGGATCTAGCTTTGAAAGCGCGCTGAATCCCTCCACCATTTTCATTTTGGGATTGATATAAAAGCAAAAATTCTACGGACTGAGCGTTGGTGGCATATTGGTTTACTTTTCAACTTTCCTCGCCGAAAGTCTGGTGTAACAAAACTGGGCAGCACCCCTAACTGTTCTATTGAGCTCATTTTAAAGATTAATTAATTAGCACTTGTGATATCTGTAAAGGAAAACATCGTGAGGAAACCTGTACGGCTTAGAGCTCTCATTGTTTTCCATAGAGCATAAAGAGTAGTACACTTAGTATGGCAGACTGCGGCTATATCTTCCCCGATTTGCGAGAAGTCACGTATCTAACAGTAAAACGTATTGGAGAATATCTTATGGAAAACAATAATAATGACCTGTCATTGTAATGCTATACATAATAACACTTTTACCATAGTATCCCTTTCAGAATCTCAGAATCTTCTTTCAGAATGAAATGTGAGATTATTTTGCTTATATGTAAAATTTTCTCATATTCCACAATTCCAGGTTTCTCCCCCAGGACATTGACTATCTCTAGATTTCCCCGACGTTTCAGACTTTCAGAGCGGTCTTGTTAAATATAATCTTCATTCTCATTAACATTGAACGATGAAGGCAACCTCTGTCTTATCTACGACACGTATGTATGTGCATTTGGGAATAATACTTTTACTTGCTTCTCTCACATGTGAAATTTTCAAAAAATTATTGCGAAAATGTAGAGCACTGATATAATTATTAGTAAAAACTATGTTATGTATGATATTTCACCCCACAAAAAGGCGTAAATCCCACGTAATTTTAACTTTAAACATAAGTAATATTAATATAGACCAGAAGACGCTATAATTACTCTTTTTCTTACATTAAAGACGTTATAACTAGTGCAAAGGGTGTACGACTCATTGCTAATAATAAGTGATCTCTATCAAACAATCTGTGGCTAAATGTAAAAAGTATTATAGGCCGCTTACATTTAGAAATTGCTGTTTCAAGAGCCCCATATCGTTGTATCTGGCTAATAATGATTTATTAACGGAACGTTAAAAAGGTTTGACGTGATAGATATACTTCAGATTAAATAATGTTACAAAAAAAAATTAACAGCAGTTAAAAATTAATCAATTCCTCTCATAAATATTTAAACCATCAATTATATTTTCTTGGAAAAAAGACTGAGAAAAGATTTGAGATATGGTTATATTTACCGAGAAGCGTTCTCCACAGTGCGAGCGTTATAAAACAACATAGGTGATAATAGTAAAACACCATTCGTTAGCTGGAGGAGCGGCGTAAATAAAACTATTACTCACTCGGTAGGCAGCCCCGTATAATTTATGAGAGAATGTACAAACAAACAAACCATTGTTTATCAACGATCTGGATGTGGGGAGGGGAACACTAGCGACTGGGGCACCGTGCTCGCGGTTGGATGAACACACATCAATACAAAGTCAGATATTCTGTGTGAAAAATGTGTTATTTACACTCATGTGTGTGAATTGTACATGTTACGGATCCGTAGTATGAAGGGGGGTGGCTGTTCTAGTTACTAAGCAGTTAGCGTATATAGCTGTCGTGGACGTGGTCATAATGTACTTACACGTGAGCAATAATTGTTGGTGGTTTGTTGATAATAAGAATCGTTTAATTAAATAGTATTACTAAATCTATAAGGGAATATTACTATATTCCCGTATAGATTTATTAATATATTCCCGAACATTTTCATATATTAACATGTTAATTACCAGATGTACATAATTACCACATAGTTATCAAATACATGTATTTGTATTGGTCGTGATTATGATCTAAATATATCGTGTTCAATAAAAAATATTCGTTTATTGTGGCTAATAAGAATCATTTAAACCAAAAACTCGTGATACACGATAAGCTTCAATTTAACACAAATCAACGTGCCAAGTAAGCTTCTCGCTTGCGATAAGTAATTTTCTCGTACTTATATAGATATAGTCGCCATGATCGGGATCATGACACATTTTACAGTGTCCAATAAAAAAATAGCGGTAGGTGGTTGCCAACAAGAATCATTTAAATAAAAAAACTGGTACTCGAGCGGTAACAGCGTGGATTTTGCAGTAAAAATTGGGTGTCCGCAAGGTTGGATAGGCCAATCGTAACTGTGTACTAACGTTGTATTGCAAGATTGTTACTGCACGCTGTGAGCCGTGGCGGTGGTTCCGTACTATGTTTTTGAATGTAGCCACAGTAAAGTGAGAATTATAACAAGTTCTTTGTGTATATCGTGTTTTGAGTTGAGACTAATAGTTCTTGTATTTGCTTATGATATATTTCTGTACTAATCACATATTTTCTTTAATTAAAGATATTTTTTTACTAATGATATATAATATTTTCTTTATTCATGATATATTTTCTTTACTGACGCTATATCTTCTTTACTCTACGCTAAAAAGAAATGCAGATTTATTGCTTAGTTCATCAACTATTTTAACATTTTTTTGTTGTATTCGTCTCTCCCTTCTATTTTAGAAATTGATAACTATTATTTGCTGTGCCCGCGAAATGCAGATTGGCAGACTTAACACAACACACAGAACTCAAAGATTTGCAAATTTTCTCACATACATATAAAAAATATGAACAGATTAAAGTTAGCTCAAATAGTTTCTTTAATTGCTCAACAAACTCTCCACATGCAGGTGCGGCACACTGAGAGAAGAACCTGCAGAACAAAGCTTTTTAGCATTGTTTTAAATAAAGCCTTAACTTTAACAAGGCAGTAATTTCACTAATAATTAAGTTATAATTGAGTTTGCGAATATAAAATAAACGGCTTTATACGTCTTCATTTGAAACATAATTCAAGAGGTTTCGTTATGTACTCCTCTGAATAAGAAGGTTAGTTCGGAGCTGGGAGCTCGTCGCTGGAATTTGCCTTTCATGTTTTTGAATGACTTCTTGCTATTCAATGGCAACTACAAGCGCCGCGTCAATGAACCACACAAAATAAGTGTAGAGGCCTAGGTTACGCTTGTTTAGCGAATGAGATAGTTTGAGCCACGAGAGCTGCTCACATTCATTTTTTAAACTTTTAATTACTTTTCATGTTTTAACTTAAACGACTTTCATTCGTTAGAACATCGTAAATATGTATATTATTTATATTTGAGAAGGAAATTATTGTTTATGTTTTAATTGCTGATAATTAATATAATTGGATGTTGCGTGCTTGCATACATTTGTTAAAGTGGTCAGCAAGATAGTTGTATAAGTCTATAGAGTCTAAAAAATATAGAGTCTAAATCAGAGGAACGTCACGTAAATCGTTATTATATCGTTATAATGAATTATCACTATCTATCTGTAAATACAAAGAATATCTACAGTATATCAAGCTAATATAAAAATAAGATATCATTCCGTCTGTATTGCCCCGAAGGGCTAGGCCGAGAAGTGTATTACTCATTCTTTCCATGAGTTATGTCATACCTCCCATGTTATAGAAGGTGAGCGTATTGTCATAAATCGGGCACAAATCTAGACTCCGCTGTCTTTCTGGAAATATTAAAATTAGAGAAACGCAATAACACTGTTAAAATAACGTAATATGTATTTTACCGTTTTAACATCATTCTGTCTGAATTATATTAGACATTTTGGAAACCTGTACAGCAAATTCGCACGTTCCCAAAACAAGCATGAAAACCGCAGAAAAGCAGTACAGAATTAAATTTTGCAGTGACACGGATTTTGCAGAGAAAAAGTCGACGTAAGCAGCTCCAGTGAACAACTATTGAAAAGGTTCCTATTTCATTCCTATGACGAATTGCGATATCAAACTAACGGAAGTTGATGACCGTGTTTGTATTAATTATCATTATCATCATGAGCTTGTTTTTGTTTGAGGCCGTCCTTCGCTGTGAGTTAATCTAAAAGTACATATAAATCAAAATATATCTGAGTGGTCTTTTTCGGTTTGTGCGACTAATCATGAGTCTTATATTCAATTTAGTTGATCTGCTCTCTGGTGTGCTTTCCAATGACAAATGTACCTGATTTGGGTTCGAAATGTGTCACATCATTCTCTGAATACACGGATGTTGAGCGGAGATTGTTATAAGATCACTTATTGTGGATATAGCAATAAGGGTAATGTGTTTACGTATGGCAAAAGGAACACGTCATGTTCGGAGCATCTTTTATGTTTATCATAACATGCTACATGTACGGTAGATGTAATCACATGTATCACGTTGTTATTTGTTGGACATTTAAAAATGTTCATAACTGTAATGTTTTTGGCTTGTCTATCCTCGTCCTCCGCAGTCGCATCTAAACTTTTAAGTCCCTCAAGACATCTGATAAACTTTATCAGATGTCTTTATGAGAAAAGGTAGAATTAAGGAAATATACACATCATGAAGGTGTTTTAAAATATTAAAGTAAGAAAACCACAAGACTAACAACTGACACATGTAGATAATTTTAATTTGTTTTGTTTTCCATCTGTAAGCTCAACAGTGTTTTAAGAAAGAGCATTACTAACAGAGGAACATAATCCTGCCAATCCGCCCCAACATGCCGGGCTCTGTGGCGCTGCAACCGACCACAATACAAATGTGAGACAACACATTTAATACATAACACTATAAATCTTTTTGTTGAACTAAATTCAGACACAAATAGACAGCTAAATATAATTTACTTTATGATTTTCATTTCTTATTTATCTTTCTTCCATTCATAGTTCTGACAATTCCTAATTTTATCAGATGTAAGTGCGGGAGAGAGGGAGAGAGATATATAAGGGAGAGAGCAAATATAGGCACAGTACTTTCAAGTGTGAATCTACCGTGAAATAAAATAGAGGCATCAGATCCATAATAATTCTGTTCCTTTGTCCAGGTAAATAGAGATACAAACTGTACTGTTATAAAGTTTTACAAAGATTACATTGGTAATATTAAATTGTTTTATATGAGTGTCGCAATGTAGATAGCTGTTTAATAATACAACGTTAGTGATATAACCCGGCTTTGTATTTATGGTGTTGTATGTGTATCCAGAGTTCTTTCTGCCTACCCCAGTGAGATTTGGAACGTGTTTTGTTCGTATTATTAATGAAGGGTTTTAAAATTATTTTCAAACAATTGTTTCCTTTAATCTCCTCGTAGATTAGCATTCCGTCAATGGTTGTTTGTTAGACACGGGTCGGGGGAGGTTTTGTAGTTGTCGTGGAAAATTAAGGGCTATAAAGGGTGAGAAAGGTTTTCCATGAAATATTTCTATTTTTCTTCACAATAAACAGACAAAATTGTTGACTAAACTACGTTACGAAATATGTCATCGCGTATTTTATTTATGTATAAATATAGATATTCGAATTCAGTATTTTTCATGATAGGTATATTATAGGTAGGTATAGGTACATGATAGGTATATTAGGTAATTTGCTATTGAACGCGTAAAACGTCAAATTTTCGAAACTTTCACTTCAATTAAATTTTCTGATCCAGTGTGGCAGCGTTAATTGAAAATTATTGCACAAAAAATAATTACCGATTGTCAAATTGGTGTCATTCGAAGATATTTTACTATTAAATGCTTCGTCAGTATTTATACACATGATTATAAATGTACCGGCTTAACTCCCGTGCGTTTTTTCGGGTCAGTTTAGGCCGCGACCTCGCTGCAAACGCCGGGAGCTCATGAGGAAGGACCTCGTACGGGTTCGAAATTAGTCGGGCATCCCGAAAAAACGCACGTTAGTTCGCCGGCACATTTATAAACATTCGAAGATACTTTTAGATGAATGTTGAAAAAAAGTAAAGTCATAAACACGTACTGATGTCACATTTTTCAATCGGAAACGATTTAAATGTGATAGGATTATTTTTTATAATTATTAATCAGTGTGTTTGTTTAAGACAAAGACGGCAACAAACGTAATATGAATTTATTGTTTTGGTAACATTTAAATGTTTGGTACTCTCTGCGTACCCCGCAAACTGAACGTGAAGATGTAGTAGCTGCTTAAATCAAATTTCGGCAGCCAAAGTACACGTACGTTTACATGCAACACAAACGTAGTTTTCTGTAAGCAAAGGAAGCTCTGGCATGCATTTATTATCAAACCAATTCTACCTACGCCGTATCTCGTATTTGCTTTGTAGAGCCAGAGGTAAGACCTGCGGGAATTCAATTACGATATTGTTAGACTTCTTGATCTTAGATCAAACCGAGAGTACGAATATACATGACTAGAGTAAGGCATAGATACATTTCTCATACTTAACATATTTTTGTATATAAGGATTATAAAACATTCTTAGATTTTGTGACTACAGATCGAATTGTAAGTAAGTATATACGTTTTATAGAACCTAAATTATTAATACTTGGCCCATATAAAACGTTTATAGTACATGAAATGCACAATACGATAATAATATTTACATGTATTTGAGAAATAACTTCTTACTTAGATATCCGTAGAGCTTCTTGTGCAGGTATACCTCTATGCCAGATACCACTTAGACTGTGTATATATTTAGTAAATGTAATATAGTATTAGTCAAATATATATTGTTATTTAATAAGCGTGTAAAATAATGCACACATATTGTATTGTTACATCGTCACGACAAGTGTCTTATGCGGAAGGGAGGAACACCAAGTGGCAAATATATGTATGTATTTATCTTTATATCGGAGTATGTGACATATAGGACACTAATATTCAAAATAAGCTGCCAGTGTGTTTATAATACAAGGCATTCCATTATAGGTCCCCAGGGTGACAAATCGGGAATTGATCCTGTACAGAACGCTAATCCTGTTAGAGATTAGACTCGGATATATAATATATCGGAAATATATCATAGGACACTTCAAGGATAGGTTGAATTTAATAGGGTTTTCTGAACATGCGAGGTTTTTGTTAGAAAGCATTTTTGCTTCAATTCAGATGCTATAGCGGTCAAAATCTACGCTACTTTAGGACGTACCAATAATACCTACTCATATAAAAGATGCGATGGTGTCAATATCACTGATTACTTCCATACACTAAAGATGGTTATAATTAGAACCTTTAGTAAACTCTTATACAAAGCAAATCACTATGTCACTTCGTAATTGGTTCAAACCGATATTAATATAGGCATAGTATTATTCTGAATACCTAGGCTTTACATCCCATTAATTTGCTCACGGATCATTGAGCCCCCGGTGTTATAAATTTAATGTGTGTGAATTATATTCATTACATACACGTATTTCATTGTTAATAATTAATTGATGAAATAGGCCCTAGGTAATTGAATTAAATTTTAACATCATTAATTTAGATTTTAAAGGAATCACATTAAAATAGTAACATTACTTATTAATGTTGTAAAAATTAAACATTAATTCAACTTGCCGAACGAAGAGACAGCGCTACCTTTCTTTTCATGGAAATGCGGGCGTGAAATTATGTTATAATATTAATGTAGTTAAAGGGTATTTGCTTCCATATGATTAAGATGTATTAAGGACTTAGAAGCAGAAGAAATAGATGGCAGTGGTTCCAGTACATGAACGTACATTAGAATTCGTACTTCTATTTAAAGATTTAGTAGTATTTATATTAGTATTCAGACTAAGTTGTATTGTTTACATTAGTTGAGAAACAGTTGGAATATTTATTCAATCGATACAATAATTTTACTCACTGTAATATGTAACCGTTTTCTACAAGTCAATCATTAATGAAGTTGAGAAATTGTAATTTTCCAAAAACATCTAAAAGTAAGCAGTAAGTGCTATATATAATAGTAATACCAGATAATATCTGTAATCAGAAAAATAGGGATATTTAAGAAAGTTGGCGACGCTATTAAAGTTTTATGGTCTCAGAATATTAATGGAGTCATTAGGTCCAATGTCATCATCCTCCCTAATACGGATAGATTTGATGGCCCGCCGCTAATGATATTTTCACGGGAAAAATAAATGGTATGTGACGGTTGGCCAATTAAGGCCAGCTCACGTGAATCAAACAATCAATCAAAGAACCTTCATGTATCACGTGGAGAATGATTACAGGAACTGTAACGGAACGACTTTTTCTTTTTTTTTATTTAAGGCCTATTTTCGTTACTGTAACACTTATTTGAATATCGAATGTGCAATGTATTCGGCCTGTTTCCGGTAGCATAAAACGTTTTTTGAATTTCGATTGTATAACGTATTGCTCGGAAATCAAAATAATATTAACAGCTGTTTGATGATGATTTAACGATAATAAACTTGATGGAGACACATAGATAATGCCAGTAGATGATTAATTGATAAATTTAATTAGTGCATTTGATAAGTATGGAAATCAATGGCGTGTTGTTATGTTATGTGTTACCTGATAGAAAACAGATATGTAGTGCAAATGTTGAAGTGTGTAGGAACTGAGGAAGAACAAGACTTGGTTCTGTTGACTAAATATGTCTGAACTTGGCTGTTAAGGGGTGAAAAAACTCCGAAACTCGCGTGCGTGTATTAAGAGACTGATGGATATACGAGTAGATGTAGCTCAGGTCTCCAAGGATACAGATATGTGGTATTTTGTGCTCTCTGTTTATCCCGTGAGGGTTATGGCAGGAAAATATAATACAACATACAACATTATATTCCTCTACATAAATAACATTTTTAGTGAAATTGAGGTTGTAATAAGCATTTAAACATTTATTAAATATTCTTATGTTATAAATTAATAGATTTCCTTGTGATTACTGCAAATTTAGTTTTTTAAATCTTTTATTGGACGCTGGTCCAATGTCTTGGGGCTCCAGAGTTTAATAGTGGAAGCCATTCAAGGGTGAATTCTGGAGTCAACACATTATAGTTCTTGATGTTGTCCGTGCGATGTATTCCATGGGACGTAAACGTAACTGGTGAATTATGTGACTGTACTACACTCCTCTGGCTACCTCTTCGGGAAGTACAGGCGTGATGTTACGATAGTTATATACATATGTTAGCGACTTATATTTTTATGCGATTTTCTAACTTACAATTCCCAGTACAGAGAACCAAATTTATCGACATAGCTCGAAGGATTAACAAGCTGAAGTGGCAGTGGGCTAGTCACATCTGTCGCATGACCCATAATCTTCAGAGTGGATGAGTTCTGAAGTGGAGACCGCGTCTTGGAAAACGTAGTGTAGAACGCCTCCAGCTAGGTAGAGTCGTCACTCGTACTATCGTCATATACGCAAAGTGGTCGGCAGCAGTTGAATGCGACGAGCTGATGTTCGAACTCAATGGCGTACTATTGGAGAGCCCTATGTCCAGCAGTGGACGGAAATAGGCTGATAATGACGATGAATGATTCCCAGTAACATTTTGGATTTGTACCCTTTGTATGGCAATAGGTTCAATCAATGGGTCCCCATTAGACATATAACACAACTAGTAAAAAGTGAAAGTATTACACTCCTGTGCCTCCCACCCCTTTGGAAAAATATAGGCGTGATGTTGCGTTTATATTTTATATATTCTGTGAAATTAAATGGCACCTATCTAATATGAGATATCATAAAATGTTTCCTTGGGAAAATAAAGAATAAGCAGACTTTACATTTTGCAGCTCGACGGAGAGTATCAAAAGGGGCGCTCTAACGAACGTAGTCTTTCATTAAATATTATGAGGTTAGAAAGCAATTTTCCTTACACAGAATATGCAACGTCTATGCAGTCTTGGCGCTAAGAGGGTGCTGCTTCCCGAACGTTGTTCGCAGTTGGAATGTTCCAGATACTGATGGTAGAGTTCGAAATCAGTAGGTAAAATATAATGTATGTATTATGTCAATTGTCATTGTAATATCTTATGAAAATGTTTGAGAAATACAGTGCAACATTTCTATAGGGTGTAAAGTCGTATACAGCTATAGAATTTTAATAATAGTAGTATGTTACGTTACATACATATTTTATGGACAAAATTTAGGGACAAAAAAAATCATTATATTTGTTTGCGCTCTGACTCAGTGAGCAGCTGAAACTTAATTAAGACAGGTCTAGAATACGAGGTAACGCCGCCAGTATTTAAGAAGGTGCACTCGCCCGAGTAATGTAATTGACTCAGTTAGTTATTTTTCAGTTCGTTTAAGTAATTATTAACAGTTATTACTTTTATTTCTTTGTTTGTGTGTTTGTGTTAAACGTAGCACAACTCCTTTGAATCTGATTATTTTTAATAGATATTATTTCAAAAAAATGCTTATAATTATTAACACACTAATTTGTAAAACACAACACCAAAAAGTTCATGCGTCAATCATTGAAACTAGAAGTTAATTCTACGTATAATAAAAACGTATAAGTTATGTCACCAGATGTTAACTAGATCAAAAAAGTACCCCTCTACTATACTACCCGCATACGGTGTTGCCCGTACGCGGGTAGTTTGCAGTTGGCCAATATTGGGCAAGTTACCAAGAGTTGAACAAATGTGTTGGACAAATTGCTCATATGGTCATGTGTGATAGTTATATGTACAGACAAAGCTGTTTTACACTCGCTGTTCTCCGTCTACCCTGTTAGAGATCTGGCGTGATATAATCCTTTCCAGCACGTCACTGAGCTCAGTCTTCAGCTCTTGTTTCCAATCAGTGCCAGCCACTTAACACATATCGTCACTCCACCCAGCTAGAGAGCGTTTCTCTAGTTTGCAGAAATTCAGTTCACGTATAAATTTTCCTTCCACTGCTGAGTGTACATAGGCTCGGCATGAAGCGAGATATGTACAATACATTTCGACCGTATTGAACACTGTTCACGTGTACAGTGCGAATATTAAACTAACGGAGGCACTGGAGCGCTGTGTGGAAACAATTTAGCGTGACGGCCAAACAGTGACGCGTTGGTGTAAAATCCTATATTCGAAACGGTATATTATGTCACAAGATAAACTTTAATGGGATGACAGTCAAGTATGTTATATTTTAAATGATTCATTCGTTTATGGTTTACAAGTTTCGTGATATGTAGATATGTTTTCCAACACCGTAGTCATCGATCTCTCTTATTGTTTCATTAGCACTAAAATTACCACACATGCCTTATAGAACGTAGAAGAAGTAGAACGTAGAAGATACGTAGAAGATATTCTACGTACAGAAACGGACCCATTACAGTTTTATTATTAGTATAGAAGATATAAAAGATATATATAAGCAATATTATGCCAGTAAGACTATATTATTACATGACAACGATATCAATATGACGGTCTGACAGTTCTCGAGGTAACAGACGTATTTCAAGGCCAGTACGAGATGAAATACTTGGTACAAGACACCGTAATTGTCCTATAACTTATTCGCAAATATTCCCAAAATGAGCGTTAAGCTGTTGTTAATGGAGCCAAAAAAAAACCATAAGTCCGCCTCGGGGGATAATTCGAGGCACTTTGATAAGAACCAACTTCGCTCGACCGAGTGATAATCACATAATCGTTTTGGTATTGGGTTTTATCGGAGTCGGATACCGGGGATTATGTTTGTTGAAATTGGATATTTATCGTGAAGATATTTTGCAAATAATTTAATTATGTTTCGTAAAAGGTATTTTTTAAATCTTCAATTTGCGGCCATGGCGTGGGGATTGTGTGTAAAAAGTCTTCTAGTGGTGGCCTGTGTCAGCAGTGACCTACGACGACCTAATGATGATGTTGATTTTTGAAATTCATTTACACACCGACTTCAGTGCGCGGACATTTAATTTATAATTTATTATTACTTTTTAGAAAAAAAACGTAACATCACGCTTGTAATCCCCGAGAGAGGTTGCGCCTCCTGCGACAGGTTGATAGAGTTTTAAGTAGCCCACAAACTTTCCGCGGGCTCAATCAATGTCCATACAAAATGATAGGAATGTGCGTATTTTCAATAGCTATTAAAGTAAAGGATCTTGCAGTATTGGAACATATTTTGCATACTTTAGACTTATTTTAACGCACGGATTGAAAACAAAAGTTTTCAATTAATGCGTCCTACCAGTCATGACATATGGAGTTGAAACGTGGACACTCGCGGGGCGCCTAGTCTACGGGTTCAAAGTTACTCAGCGAGCTATGGAGCGAGCTATGCTCGGAGTTTCTCTGAAGGATAGAATCAGAAATGATACTATACGACTGAAAACCAAGGGCACCGTCATAGCTCAAAGGTTTAGCTCGTTGAAGTGGCAATGGGCTGGGCATATTTGCCGAAGAATCGACAACCGGTGGAGTAGGCAAGTTCTGGAGTGGAGACCGCGGCTCGGCAAACGTAGCGTAGGAGATCCTCCGGCCCGGTGGGATCTGCGAAAGGCTGCAGACAGATGCTGGATGCGACAAGCCGATGGCAGGCCTATGTCCAGCAGTGGGCTGAGATAGGCTGAAGATGCTAATGAAGATGTGTAATGTGAATGTGTGTAGAGTTAAATGTTCTTTATCCGTCCGTGGAAAGGTAATAAGAGCTCCTGGTGGTAACGATGACTGCTTAAAAGAGTCATTATTATTTTTATTCGCAATACAATTCAGTAGTACCGGGTGTACGTACAAGTGCAAAAATAGAAAGTGTAATGACATTATGTGGCAATGGTCTTTGGTACGAAAATATTTTTCTCGCGATTTCATGACTCATCACTTGAATGGATTTTACATTCGATATTATGTGAATGAAACGAGTGTCAATATAATATAATAGAATAGTGTTATATGTCTGTGTTAACATATTTATAATTTGACGCTAACTGTCCCGTTGGTCTAATGGTACCAAGCGTGACTACTGAGCAAGAGCTCCTGGGTTCGATTCCTGGGGCGGACAAATTATAATTTGGTTTTCCTAACTTGAAATTCCTAATACTATTACGGAGTCTGGATTTGTGCCTGGTATATGGCAATAGGCTCATCCCTATAATAGAAAATATGACAATCGGAGACAAAGAGGAGAATCTACTACTTTGACACCTGTGCCAACATATTTGGCAAAATAACAGCGTGATGTTCTATTATGTTTGTTCATCATCAACATCATTTACATTGTCATCGTCGTAATAATCATCATTATCATCATCGTTACAATCATAATCATCATTATCAGCTCTTATCGTCCACTGCTGGTCATGGGCTACCCCAATAGCAGGCCGTTGAACTCGATCTTCATCTCTTCGCATCCAACTACTGCCATATACGCACGTCTTGTTTGTTACATGTACGTAACATCTTAAAATAGCTGCTAGTCACAGTCTCTCTGTCTCAACAAAACTCGCCTGAAATACGTGGAATGAGCTTCCTTCAGAGGAATGCTCCATCTCACTTTACGCCAGGACAGCGCATACTTGTCCTTGTCAAGAAATAATTGTTAGTTATATGCCTTTTAAGCTATCCTTGTACAAGAATAGATTGTCGTATGGGCTCAGAATGGTATTTCTCAGGCATGCGGTGTTTATATGGGTTTTACTCTCTGTTACATCGATAAGTACTACTAAATAACCTTATTAATATCTAGAAACTAAAACTATAAATTGTTTATTATTAATTAATTTATGTTTTTAAACTTCCAATTTCTAACAAATTTATAAATACCTGCTTAATGCACGGTCATTACAGAAACGAAAAACGTTCAAAAGGAATCAAAACGAATCTGATTTTCAGGTGGCAGCACTGCCGATAGAAAATGTGTTTAAACCATTAAAACTTTCCTATACGTTTTGTTTTGAATCCTTTCACACCAACACAGATACACCTAACTCGTTTATCAATACTGTATTGGTTCTACAAAACAGCTGTCCAAACAAATCCGTCACATTTTAATACGAAACAAAACAAAGGTAGCTTTTAAAAATATTGACCTATTTCGGACTGTATGTCACAAACAAATATATACTGTATACATACACAATCAAACAAAACTAAAAAAATATTATTGTGTCATGTCGATTATTATTGCCTATGTCACCTCAATGAAATATTATGGTTGCTTGCACAAAAACTAATGTTTTTCCCTAATCTTACAAATATATTATGACCGCCTTTTTGATCTAGTGGTTGTAAAGCGCGACTAATGATCGAGTGGTCCTGGGTTCGAAAACCGGGTCGGGTACTATTGGACATTTCTAACATAGATTTACTACAAAATCTAAAGTGTACTACTTTAGTACTAAAGTGTACTACTTTAGTAGTAGCGGCTGGATAGTAGAACAATAGTCTGGATCTGTGCCCGGTGTATGGTAATATACTCATCACCTATTCAATTGTGGAACTTCGACGTAAGGTGAAACGTGGGAATGTACTATACTGCTCTGCCTACCCATTTGGAGATAACAAAGCTGATGTTACGTTTTAAATATAGTCATATCAGTTTATATTGAAAGATGCACATGAGAATTTGTTCTGAAGAAAACCAACGTTGAAGGTTAAATTTTTAACCACTAAGCCATCACAGGTAATGTGTTTACACCCGCGAAACACGTGGTAATGCCGTGCATTTTCTCGCCGCTTCGAAAACCAATATATTCATCACTATCAATATATTCATTCTAAATATCCAACGGAGGCTGCGTTAGTTATACTAGACATCCAAGGTCCGCTCCACGGGTTCCTGGTTCGATTAGTATGTATCGATCCGGCATTAGCTTGTACGGGACATTAACAAGTGAACCATGGAGGTAGATTCTTTCTCTGTGCATTTTTTATATATGTATATTCGCGTTGATTTTAGCAAAAGTAATTTTTATGAGATAAGTGTTGTCTTAAATTAAATTATTCGTCATTTATTTTCATTATATCCTCGCGCTAGGGTCCTTACGATATATGCTTATCGCCACAGACACGACGCTGTTTTCACATTTACCTCACTGATCAATTTGATCGAGAGGAGAGTAAGTCTTGGTGTCTTTCAGCACTTACGTTCACTGACATTCGGTTTAAAGATCTTTATTTCTCATACAACATCAGTCATTTACATGAGAACTATATTATACATAATAATTATAAATATCCGGTACAGGCAGTTAGAAAATAAAATAAGAGAAAAAAAAAAAAAAAAAAAAGACATTTTGAGGGTAGTCTAACAAATGCCAGCTCGCTGCAAAACGGATGATATTTGTTGTACTCGGTCAAACTATTATGACCGATGGTACAAGTTAAGAGCAGTTTTACGGTACAGGTATATTGTAAGAGATAAAAATGGCTAGCTTCTTTTTAAAACTTTTAAGCGAATCGGCATCTTTGACATCCTTTGGAAGTCTGTTATATAGCTGTGCTCCCTTAAATATCACTGTATTTTTACCATAATTCG
>DWMG01001015.1:0-16529 GCA_018244855.1 Elbella merops
GCCGAAACTTTGACAAGCGCTGAGCTAATGAACGAACGCATCGAGTTGACCACAAGGCGAATTCATTCATAAGAAATTTCGATCTCCCATCCACACGGTAACCAGCTTTATGGCTAACACCATAAGGATCACAATCGCGTGTTAGGGTGTCGAGTTAGGACTGTTCGGACGGCCAACATCGTCAATGGCTACTGTTTCGTTTCGCATATGTGAACAGTTTGAAGGCGAAAATATCATGCTGATAATTAACCGCCGAGATGGTGGCTTCCTGCTGAGCGATGGTAACTTGCATGTGAAATACAAATTTCTAAGTTTTCAATACAAAAGTTTTCTTTGTCTGAAAATAAGGTCAGGTGGATAGCCGTCTACTGCTTACCAACTACAGACTTAATGGATATTAATGTTAAGAACGAGGTATTTTAAGTATATAACTCCTTGGAATCTGTCCGGAAATTATTTTTGACTGATGTTGATTTAAATTGCAAATGGCTGACATTTTAAATGTCAACCAATGTTAATTCTTGGATATGCGCAAAAATTGTTGATGTATGAATTAGCAACTATTAATTAAAGGTCTATACAAAAAATGACACTGTAAGAATTTAAAAGATTGACTGTCTTTACTTCTTCAACTAACACAATACTTGACATACTCGTACATATATATATATATATATACGAGTATTTATCAGACAGCGAGCGGCAGCATTACCCGCTAAAATGTCACTTCTTTTTTTTTTATTCTTACCACTTAAGTTGAATACTTTAATCATCCATTTATAATACAATTTTTAAAAAGAAAGTAATAACAACAAAGTAATAAAAATAAATTAAAATTAAATAGAAATAATAAAATAATTTATTTATCTATGAAGTTTCATAATTTAAACAATGGTTGTTGTGACACAGTAGCAGTGACAGCTGCGTCACCGTGGAGCCAATTCAGACAATTTACAGTAACAATCAGTAATTACAGCCAATGTAGACCAATTTGTTAATGCCGGTTTTTTGACTTCGAGGTTACCATACAACTTGGGAACGACAATACCGCATACTGAAGATGTCTTACTACGGTTATGTCATGGAATCTGAATGCATTAATGTGGAGAATTTAAGTACTACGTTTTTGTTTTATTTGACCCGGAGTTTGGGTCTGTGCCGGGTGTATGGCAATAGGGTCACCACCTATTCCATTAAGGAATATAAACGTAACTGTTAAAACTGTGGGAGGGTGCCACACTCCTCTGACTACCCTTTCAGAAATTACAGGGACGATGTTGCGGTTTTTTTATTTAACCCAATAACCTGAATAAAAATTATGGTATTTTATCCGCCAGTTACTTCCTTTTTTACCGTTAAACATTTCGTAAGTGTTTATGTAGATAATTAAATATGTACCGGTCCACCTACATGTACGTACACATGTTTTTTAGTCTCTAAAGAGAAGGGAGTTACTGATGATGTCAGTAGCACCCTTCTCATTACCGTCGCATAGAAATCCTACTCTCCTAACTCTTAACCAGTATATTCAACCTACCCCCTTTTTACATGACTTATAATTTATATCAATGGTTTGTACGTGCTTCAGGGGGCGCCACAATCGTTGAAGCGAAATATTAAAATGGAAAAATCATAATATTACTAGCAACAGATAACCTTGCATCTGACCGGACTGACTAACACTAATAGTCCTACTCCAATAGGCCTGTTCAAGGTCAACAGCAGCTGTCCAGCAGATGTCCATGGATGGTCCTGGCCAATTGTTACTGCTGCCTACTTCTTAGGTATTTCATTCAGAACAGGCTTTTAAATAATTCGAAACGGCATATTCTCTATAAGTGATTCAACATTTATCTCCTCTACGAGGCAGCAAATTATACATGTACATATTATATCAATCATACACCATGAGCATACATCATTATATATAAATAATATAACAACATAATTACGTAACTTCACGCCTGTAATCTCCGAAGAGGTAGTAGGCAGAGGAATGCAGAACACTCCCATACATACGTCATACTCCATAACATACAACATAATTACCTAAATTATACAATTAAATGACCACACGAGAACATTATGAAAATGAAAGTGAAAATTATTTTAATTTACATACAATTAAACGCGCTTATTTTGTATAAATATGAATTTGAAAGTTACATTTTTGAAAACTAGTAATATTGCATGCGCCATGGTGTTTGTTAAATGAACAGTGAAAACCGCATCAAAATCGGTCCGATTATAATTAATGCATTATTCTTAACAATAAAAAACAATAACTTCAGCAATAAATGGCAAGTTTAAACACGCCCAAAACAACCAATAGTGTACTCCGTACAAGACAACAAGCTATAAAAAAACAGCAGACAGACAGAAATAATAATTCCTCTTAATACGTGAAGGGAGACTACGTGAAATGTATCTTAAGACTTGATGATTGGGTGCGATTATATTAATACCGATTTTTGTGAAAACCGGTTTATTTACGCATTAGATTTCATGAGCTCAATTATAGCCCTGAAATATTGAGTTGATGATTCTGAAAAGTTTTGCTTTAACGTTGGTTTTAAACAGTAATATATAATGGGTTTCGAGTCAGTCTACTATAAAGATGGCTCAGAATTAAAATCCTGGCGCCTGTTAAAGAAATATACATTGTAAAATTAAATATCACCAACCGTCAAAGTGAAAGAAAACATCGTGAGGATGCCGACACACCTTAGAGTTCTTCCACAATGTTCCCTAAGATGTGTAAAGTCTGCCAATGCGCACTCGGCCAGCGTGGCAGACTATGGCCTTAAGCCTTGTCATTCGGAGAAGAGACCCGTGTCCAATAACAAATGGAACATTTTGATGATGATTGTGTTTCAAACTTAACGCTGGCAACCCAACGGTTCAACTTCAGATTGCTCATATAAATGTTCTTTCTAACTGACAACACTAGCAATTTGCGTACGGCTAATAAATCATTCATTCGTACTTCCGCCCGTCAGAAACAGATCATGACGGCTACTGAGGCCTGTCCATTAATATTTATGACGGGAATCGAACCGCTAGTTTATGATTGAAGAATACTGTTCATAACGTAACAACAGAGCAAATATTAGTAGATATTCTTGAACATAACATTAACTGTGATTCTCGAAAGGATAGGCATAGGAGTGTAGTAAATTCCCACTTTCGCTAGTTACCTTCATGTCTCACCACGGAATAGAGGAGGTGAGCCCACGGCTACATTCACCGGGCACAGACACAGACTCTGAGTCACTACTAGAAATTATTATATTCTATTGGAAAGTATAAATTAGACATATCTAATAGAACCGACCTGGAGATCGAACGCAAGACCTCTCGATCGGCAGTCGCGCTTACAACCAACGAGGCAACCACATTTTTTTAAAGAAAAAGTACAATATTTAAACAATGAAGATAAAATTTGGTACTTAATAAAACAAATACAAGTGCCAAAATAGAATAATACGATGGCTATTAGAACAATATATTTTTTTTAACCATTAAACCATCCATATTTAAATTAGGATTATAAAGAAGTAGCCTGTACATTAACTCCTATTTAAAGACAAGCATTCCCAGCCCTAACAGATCACACACATACAACATGTACTGCCACGTCTATACCATACGTAACCTATGGATAACACTTGTAGATAATAATAAAACCATAGAGAGAAACGTGCTTTTGCTCAACACCTCTGCTGTCTATGTTTTTGTAATGACTGTGCTGCGCATAGGTATATGTATATATGATCTATATCAGTTCTTTATGGGAGAAGAATAATTAAGAAGAATTATTACGAGAATGACGATGATGTTAATATTTAATGAACTCTATTTTCTCCTATCAAAATGTTTCATGCTGCATCGAGATAAAAAATAAAACACCACATTACGAGGTAACATTTACGCAATACTACATATTTAATAACAATTCGATATACATAGGTAAGTGTCAATGCTCATCACACAAATTTGTCCCTAGCAAGAATCAAACCAGCAACCCCCAGCTCAGCACCAAGACTAAACAGCAACTAGAGCAAGAGGCCAGCCATTAGTATTACGCAACACCATAACATATTATATGGGCAGCCAGATATTTTTACACGGAACATGAATCTGGTTCAAGTGCCACTACATTTCAGTAACGGGGTCGAGAACAAATGTTTCTGCTATGCTAATTTACACATCACTTGTTCCTCAATGTAGCTATAATAATTAACGTACGCTTCAAATTTGATGTTATTTTTTGTTTTCATGATATTTTTGGTGTTATTTCTACGTTATGTTATTAATTAAAGCAAGTGGTAGTACCGTTATAATTACGTAAAGTGTATATAAATAATGATTTTTGTACTATGTACTGAACTGCGTATAACGGAACGTAAGCATATTAATATTGAAAACTAAGCATTTTCGCGCGAGATTGAAAACTAAGCATTTGAGCCGCCATTTTTAATACTTACTCGTATTTTTAATGAAATGTGTAGATTATACGTCGATTCTAATCAATATTAGTAATTGTATTATTCTGTCATCACGCTAACTTCGTTACGGGATAGATAGAGAGCACCGAGTGCGAGATGTCGCTGTCCTTATACAAATAATATATATTATTATAAAAATTTATCGTATGAACTTTTAAGAATTATAATACAATACGAGTGGAATTGAGGCAATTGGTCATTTCTATAGAACTGTTAATTTTATGTAAATTTATTTGTAAATATAAAAATATTTTCGTTTTGGAAACGATGATAGGGCACGTGCCTTGCGTGGTGCTTCGCCCGCATTTTGATTATGAATTATTAAGAAATGTACCGCTCAATTCGTATATTGTATAGGGTCCACTAATTGAGCAATTATTCATAGCTGAGAAAAATAAAACAATTTAATTTAATACATTAAAAAGTATCACTAAAACAAATATATGAGGGATTATGAACAACAATTTTAATAGATATTCACACATTATTATTATATCGTCAGTACACGGGGTAGGCAGAGAGTACCGAGTGGCATATACATACAATATATATCTACTCTAGGCCTTACAGACCTGAAGTGCTTCTTCTACTATACATACATTTATGTTTAAAATATTAAATAGTCTAAAACAAATCAGTCTATATTAAACTCTTATACAATAGAAGCGTATTTTTCTGGATCATCGAATGAGCATAGTTATTCTAATTAACATAATATTAATGCGCAATACTAATTTGAATATAATAGAGACCCATTATATCCTGATCCCGAGCCACAAACAGAACACATATAACCCAGGACTCTACAAAACAAGAGTGAATACGCTTTTTGTAGATCAGTGTGCTTCATCTAGGACGCATCTGCGCTTTCCATTAGGCGGGACTACGGCCAATCGCAAGCCTACCACAGCTTAAAAAAAATATTCACCCCACACAGTATAGAGTCGGTTATTAAGTATCTATACAATCATATTTATGACTCCACAAATAACCATAACTGAGTGTAAAGTGTTAATAATATAATGTTCTTTAATAGCTGTTATTTTTTTACGACGGGCCACCCAAACGGACCATTAGCTCACCGCTCACTTCCTCAATAGCACTCAAGTCGTTCAACGAATTATTGACTGTAAATGGGTATGTAATATCTAAAAATATTATAAAATTAAAACAGTTGTATGTACCCCATATTAAGAATTGCGTGAACAGGTCTGTATAAGATTTCAGGTGAAAGTTTACCAGAGTGCACAAAGCTAAATGTCATTTAGGATGAGTTATCAAGTGAATGACGAAATGCATATTAGCGATGTAATTATTACAATATTATTGATGAATTATTGTAGTAGCTCAGGGTCTTTATTTAAGCCTGGTGTATGGCACTAGGCCACCTCTTAACACGTGGAACTTACGACGTAACTCGTTACAAGTGGGAGTCCTACACTTTTCTAGCTATCCTTTGAAGAAAATACAGGCGTGATATTATCCTATGTATAATTATACCTCACTGTACTAATTGGTGTAACAGTCTCGTAATTCAAAGAAACAATAAAAGCATTTTGCCGTATAACGTGAGCATAATGAAGTGACGAAGTAATTCATTGTTCTAATTTCAACAAAATTTCACATACATACTGTCTTCTCGGAAAAAACAAATTATTTTAAAGGCATTACTCGTACTCAGTCCTTATAGTAATAATGTTATTGTCAATTTAAAGTCTTAACAACTATCACGACATGCTACCGCCATCTATTATCATTTGACTGAAACTGTTAGCGCATACATCGAGTAGGGGAGTTCTGTGCGTTCCTTTAGATGTCGCTACCTAGTTCCGATAGACAAAAACAGATGGAATTAGGATAGCGCATCTTTCAAACATTACGTTTTACAGTTATTTTATAAATTTGTAAATAATTTCGTTATAGTATCCTAATTTTTAACAGAATAAGAGCTTAAGCATGATAAGGGAAGCATAATCTACGAACGTATTTGGACATCTAAAGTTAAAAGAAAAATTAAACCAAAATTCAGTAAATAAACCGAAAACCATACTATTAGATAGGGAGCTTTTGAGGAAAAATTAATAAATTTCAGAAAAATTTCAACACTGATTAGGTACCCTATCTAAAAGTATTCAATTATAATTTAATACCATTAAGTAACTTTTTCAACATTATTCTACGTCAAAAACCCTGGACCATATTAACTGTTAATACCGGTAGAATATTTAGTAACACATAGTAATAATTTGAAGAAAAGACTCAAAAAGCAGGTGCGTAAAAATTTTTTTTCACCACTAACAAAAATAATGTACAGCGCCATCTGTTGCGTGACTTAATAATTATTATAATATCCAACGAAATGAAAAAAAAAAATTATTGTTTTGGTGCAGAAAAAATAATATTAAGAACATAATCAAAACTCGATAATTTAAATTTATAATGTAAACGATAAGTTATAGTATTGAAAACTGAGCCAGACAATCCCTAATATTTCCGAACATAACACGACATTAGTGTTTCATTCGACACACAATTGCTCAACCCTTATTCTTTTATAAACAAATCAAGACTGAAACAGAAATTTTGAGAATATCCTATAACGATTAATTCTCAAGTGATCAATAAACCTAAAACTCCAATTCCCACAACGATAAATAGTGTTGTTAACTTTCTCCGGCCCAAATACGGGCGGAGTATCGTTCGTGAACGAATGAAGTACGTCACCTCAATGGGCAGTGCGACAATGGCGCTGGGTACCCGAGCGTGAGCGAAATTTGTGAACGTATTTAAAAAAAATGCATTAACATTTATTCCATAGTAATAATATAGTAGCAATGAGAAGTAAATCTATGCCTTTTTTCTTCTATAATAATTAATGGTTACATATAGGTGTATATGTATACGTATTATAGGTAGGTCACCAACTAGATCTGATGACCAGAATAAGACAGCTGGATGCAGCTAAATTACAAAGGCACAAGACTTTTGATATATGCAAGTGCAGGAGAAAACCAAGACTATTATTATTACATACATAGATGCTAAATACATAGATCAGATACTGGCTAGTAGGGGTGTTAGAAGCCACCGAAACCGGTGTACATGTTTGAAGAGAGCGATGAACACCAGATCTTTGGCAATCGGTACTGTCTTCCAACCTGATGATACGCACAAAAATCCATACTGCTTAGCGGCATAAAGTATGACGATAGTGCTTTCACCGTGAACCAAAAGATATAAATTAAATCTCCATTCCAACCAGTATCACATTAAAAGAACCAGCAATGTCAATGCCACTACATCAAAATTATCTCTTTGGCAGCCATTTTCGCAGCAAAGGAAACAGTGATCATCAGTTTCCGCTGCAAACCAGTTACCCGCCAAAAATACGCTTACGTGTCCAAATCAAGGCCAGCAGTCAGAAGGATTAGAAAAGACAGGAAACGATCGATAGAATTTAAATGTTAGATGTTAGCCCGTTCAAGTTTCCACATCCACTAATAAATCATTGATAATTTGACATAAAAACGTTGAAACAGACAGAATTATATATGTACGCCTATAATACAGATATGAGTGTAGCGGAGATGAGTACAAGACTAGTAATAATAGTAATAAGTTCTCTGTAAGGCGCTTCACGTGATGATTAATAACATTAATTTTGGGGCAAGTCGCACACGGACACTTCATCCTAAAGTTGGAAAACCCTGCGCTACAGGAACCAGACAGCTGATGTACATGTCTACTAACTACTATTCCTAACAATATATTGACAGCTTTATACTCATAAGGCATAGACAATAAATATAACTTTATACCCATAGACCATAAATACTCATGCTAAATAAATATTCGCGCTTATCACACAAATATTTGTGCCGGTGGGAATGGAGCCAAAATTGCCAAAAAAAACAAGCCTGATTATTGTATTTTGAGCACAAACAAGGTCGCAGAGGTGTCACATGACCCAGATAGAACGGCTCTACTCCGACCAGACAAACCTGTTCACTCAGTCTCTAATTGACAACTCATCTTAATATACGCATATGAAAACATAATTATACACAAACATGCATTGTATTGGGAGACAATTTTACTTAGATCGTGTGTCACTGGTTTTAAATTGTCTATTATTGTATCTTCTGGTATTCCGAGAACGAGGGTAGCAATATGAAGGAAATTAATTATAATTGTCTATACTTAAGGGGGAATGGGGAAGAATTAGGTACAACTAACCGACCGTAACCAGGGCTCCCTTTGAAATGTCTCTGCATAAGAACAGTAATATTTCATGGGAAGGTCATATTCGACCACTCTATCCTAATGCAGATTAGGCGATCTTCACAAGTCTTAGAGAACTTCCAAAATATGTAGTCTTACATTTTCAATTACGTAATATTTAATCTTACCAAAAATAATCTTAAACGAAACGACGAAAACAAACAAAACTTGTTCTAGGTTGCGAAAATCTAATAATCCTTTAAAACTCACCATTTGCGTAACTTATGTTATGCCGATTATCTGTTCAAGGACAGGACAAGGCCAATAGAGCGATATCCGCCATTTTGAATTAAAAATAAACGCGCGAAAAGCGTAGGCAACGAGATAAATGTTTACACATCGCACAAATGGATCCTACTAGTTTAATGACGATACTTTGCGCGGTAAAACTACAAACATTAAGAAAGTGTGTAAACAAATATGAATAAGCAGAGCATTTAATATGATAATAAAACGCGATTTTTGAACGATTTCTTATACGAACAATTCTTTATAAATACAGTATCGGTTTAGGTTACACATAATATTATTGCTTAAATTCAATTAAATGTCTGAAAATACTAAAATGACGAGACACATATTCCTCGAAGCGGTTCTTTGACATCTGAACAGGGGACAGATTACAAAAGTTTTAATCAGAAACTATATAGTTAATAACTATTTCCTGTCCCTACAATGTCACCCTCGTCCACCGACTACAAGCTCTCAAGTATCTCAATCCACACTCTGTCTACACTCTATATGTTCAAATGTCATCTCATCTCGAAAAAACTCACGTGAGCTAAGCCGGTACATTTATAATCATTAGGAGGCGTTTTCATTATTTTTCTAACGTTCGGGCTTGCGGTATGGATTAAAAATTAATATTAATTTCTTTATTAGTTCGATTATCGTTTGGAGTCTTTATTTGTTCCCGATGTCTGGCAATAGCCTCACCTTGTATTCCATAGGACGTATCACATAACTCGTGAAAAGTGAAAGTGCTACACTCCTCTACACCTAACCCTTCAGGGAAATATAGACGTGGCGTTGTTACAAACGTAATAATAAAATCACATTCAATTATAGTAACAAAAATAATATTGCGAGACGAATGCGTACTGCGCCCGTTTCCTACCCGACGATTTTACGATGACGATAATACTACACCGAACCAGACGCTTGAAACCTTTTGAAAATGTAGCATTTTCTATTAAAATATGTACTATAATTTAAACAATACAATGGTCTAATGGTTTAAAATTCTGCCTAATTTTCCATTGTCCCAGGTCCTATCCAGCACGCACCTCTAGGAACAAAATTAAACGTGTTTTCGATAAAACTCTACAAAGTGCAAATTTATTTGCGATCTTTTTCATCACCGGTACAACGCTATATTAAACGTAACCTTTTTTATTGAAAGCCATTTAATGCACTTCAAACATATGTAAATATTTTTATACATAGTTTTTTCGAGAAACCAATTGTTCCATCCCCCTGCTCCACCATTTGGTCCGACGCCAATCCGTCTGCCCTACATACTTACGGTGTATTTATACTCTATCGTCAGTTTAACTATCTCAACTGGCTTAGCGACCAATCAGACGATTGGTTAACTCTACTGGTATTTTGTGAATTGATCACACGAGTACCTATTTGACTTATTTCATTCTCACAATATTTATGTAGGAAACTCCCCGCTAAAGATGCTAATGCTGCTCCTCTCTAGGCGAGAGTGCTGCGCACTTCGGGATAATTTTATTCCAAAAATAAGCAGAGTCCGTGTGTGAGAAAAACGTCTGAAAGCCTTATTATTAAATATCACTCGCTGTAACGCTGAAGGAAAATATCTTGAAGAAACTTCTCTTATATTCAAAGTTATACTTGGACGTTCTTCGGGTAATGGTAATATGATTGATGTTTGTAGAGTTGGTACATGTGTTGCCAACATTCTAACTACTTATCAAAATGTACGGAGTTATCTGTATTTACTTCGAGCAGTAATTTTGCCATTACTCTGATGTATTTAACTCATATACTCATCTTTATGTTGGGCTGACTGGTGAAGAAAGCCATTAGGCATTAGTCACATTATTATATACATAAGTATACATATAATCACTAAATATAATAAAATATATAATTTGCGTAGGCGGTGCGAGATTACTGCAATGTGATCCCTAATCCATACGTTGGCGTAGTGATTTTGGCCAAAAATCCCTTAAAGCGAAGCCTATGTTCAGCAATGTACCGAAACATGCTGATAATGTGATGTGAAATATATATGTATATACATACATATACGAATAGTAATGAAGAAGCAATAGATCCAAGACTTACAAGCAACTCAAACCGACTAACATACATTGATAGCCTGGAGTAATGTGGGACACCAATTCTACTGCCATTAATTATCGAGGCTATTCATGTCCACTGTTTGTCTATGAAATGCCATACTTTAAAGATAAAATTAATGCGCGTATGACGCACGCGTAAGTTAACTACAAGATATATGTACATATGTATATATATAACCCCCCAATTTGGGGGAGGCCTATATCCAGCAGTGGACTAAGATAGGCTGATGATGATGATGATGATGTATATAAAATGGCCGAAACGACACAAAATGGCTGGAACAACATGGCGGGAACAATACAAAATGGCGGCAACGACACAACATAGCGGGAATGATAGGCAAAACCGGGTTTAATACAAAAAAAAAGAATTCGATATACTACAACGTTTCAATTCGAATGGCGTGGGTAGTTAGCACTCGTAACACGTCTCGTGCGTCAATAACCGAGCAATGTCGTTCATCATTCTTAATAATTGTAAATTTCGACGGAGATCCATTCGCTCGTGACGAAATCCGTCATAACTCTATCGTCTAATAACTCTTAGTGTAACTTACATTTGAGTATTATAGAAGAACATGACGTAACGCCTAATGACGTGGGTTTGATGTAAATTTAGGGCTTTAACCATTCTCATTCTTAGAGGAGACCCGATTCTAAT
Source organism: Elbella merops (assembly GCA_018244855.1). NCBI lineage: Eukaryota > Metazoa > Arthropoda > Insecta > Lepidoptera > Hesperiidae > Elbella > Elbella merops. Next base: position 11,787 of record DWMG01001015.1, read on the forward strand.
AGCTGAGTCATAAAAGGTACGGTTAATAAAATTAACCCTTTTTTCAAATTTCAGATTCCTTGCTTCATTAATTTCGATATTGTGAACACGAATCCCCCAATAATCTTGGTATTAAGAATAGAACAGAAAAGAAAACATTACTCTTTATTCCATCAGTAAGCTAACACGACAATGTAAGCTTTCAACAATTATTCATTGATCTCCTTCATGATATGAGTTGATTGTCAATCCGCATGCCCAACGTGGACATCGTGGGCAAAACTCTCTTCTAAAGAGGTATATGTTCAGCAGACATTAAGAGTGGCTATTAAACACAAAAATAAAAAGACCAACTCAATATTACGATAAAAAGGCCTACATCCAGCGTGTTACCGACAACATTAAATAATACAATATTAGTGTGCAGTTCTACATATAATATGAAACAATAAACATTGAACGAGAACATAAAAACTAATTCTTTCATTCGCGTCCTACAAAACCTACAATCAAAAACATAATAAAAAGAGACTCGGCCGACAATCGCTTGTAATTTACATTCAAATTGCGCGTTTCGTACACTGACCCGTCACATCGTCACATCGGCCTGGTTCTCGGCGTACAAATATATATGAGGAAGCAATACAATACAATGGAAAATCATTACATCGTCACGGGGTGCACAGAGAGCACCGAGCAATATATCTATTTTCACATACAGAATTAAGATTTCAATACTTTGTTAAATATTTCCTATACTGAAAAAAGCTGTAAACATTCCACAGCCCGTCAAAAGGGTTGAGATTAGAACATAAATATATTTAATCCTACTAAAACCGACTCTCTAGAGCCTTCAAAGAAATCAGTCGTTCATTCAACGCTTTCATTCAACGCGCAATTCAATGAGTTTCCATGTTGTATCATCATTTAAAATATCACTCATTCAGCATTACAAATACAAATAAAAATATATGTATTTAAAATTAGTAAATTAAAGATTGTAATATTTTATATTGTACCTAGAGGTACTATATTTTAATTTACTTATTGTTACTATATATTCAAGCCAGTTCTTTTACTGAGTACCTAGGTCGAAAGTCGCTAAAACTATATCTTTAAAATCTCGAAATTATTACAATAGGACTGATAGTATCATGACGCTTTTTGTATTAGAACATCCGGTATGGAAGATTTCTTAAGTCAATCATACAATTAATCTTTTTGTTATCATTATTAATACTAATTCTTTTTATATTAGAGAGATTCATCATCATAAATATCGACCACAATCATACCAGTGTTAGACAACTGTAGTAGATCTCTTCTTAAAATAACACTACATACCTTGACGAATGCACAAGACTTTATTTTGCTTCGCCCTTATATCAAGTCAAATTTAATCTAAGAGACGCACAAATTTCTTCAAAAGTGATGTACATCGGATTCGTATCGCTTACCCTATTAGTAATATTTAACCACGAAACCATCAGACGTTTTGTAATTTTTTAACAAATAACATTTCAATATTATGTTTTCTATCACAAAGGAATTTAATTCCGTGAGGTATTCAGTTTTTATACCAGGATACCTAACGGTAACTTGAAACAGGGATAAGAGAGATTACACACCAGTGGATACATTATAATTTATTCACATTTATTAGCGTTATCGGCCTTAAGCATCTTATACACTGCGCTCATTTTAATTATCAAAGATATTTTAATTGATTAATTACAAGACACTTAGAATAAATAATATTAGCATACAATATTTACATACAAACACACAAGTATAAATTAATTGTTATAATACTCCGTAATTTATTATTGTAGTCTATACTTGGATAAATAAACGAGATGGAATTGGAAAGGTAAATTTAATTAGAGAGACGCGTCAAAAAAACGCTTAATTGATGTTAATCAAAAAGCACTGACTGGCTTTATCTAAAACTTTGTCATATTTGAACTATAATTGGCACTGAAAGTAACCTTAGTTCTGTCGTATATGACAGATTATAATGATTACATTTTCTTTGTGATTACTAGTGGCGTGTTAATATTTATCCCTTACGGAATAGTGTCTTAGTAGGACTCCCACCAACTAGGTGGAGTGACGACTTACGCAAAATGGTTGGCAGCGGTTGCACGCGAAGAGCTGATCATCGAACAGTGGTGTCTCATTAGGAAGAGCTATGCCCAGCAGTGGACTAACGCAAGCCGTTAATAGTAATAATAATGATATCTCCTTTTGATGCATTCAATAAATTAGGACGAAATGACAATGTATATTTTAATGGCAACATCAAGGACGGTTGCCCACACGGATAGTATCTAGTCAGCCTAACATAACGGTACCGCTTCTTCGCAGTGGATCGACTTGTTTGCCCAGTCTGCAGGTGACGTGTAGCGCCAGAATTAACGCCTCCGAGTTCCACCCCACACTAACTTCCTATCTAAACTTTGATGATACAAGTTACAAAAAATCCTAAGAAGGTTACATATATCGATTATAAGAGACTGAATAAAACACGGGAAAAAATCGATACAAAATAGTAGAATAAAAAAATACAGTTATTATGCCCAAAAATAATTTTAAAACATTGGCATACGCCACTATGCGTATGCTACGAAATAAATAAAAAGAAAAAAAAAATATTCTGTTCTAATTTTGCGCGCGAAACTTCCGTTGACAACTAAAGTATAATGTCATCTTTTTTTACATACGTGCGCCAAAATAACTACAAACAAAAATAAAACGACATTTCGTACAAATATATCGTTTATGGTCACTTATAAAAATATATAATTCTGAAAGCTTTATAAAATAACTTGAATAAAATAAAAATTACTTTGCAACAGTGTACCTATGTACCTATACCCACATACTCGTATTTGCAGATTGTTGCAAAATAACGGCTTAATGTTTTAACAAAGGATATCCCAAAAGTAATGTCTGTTATGATTAAGTGTAATTATGTAAGATGACGCATTTAATCTCTTAAAAGATAGGCAGAGTAGTGTAGTGTACATCCATGTTTCACACACAAAAAACATTAATACTGTGCGACCACCGTGCTCTAATTAGATCCTCTATTAATGCACATACACACACACAATAGCACACACTCAACCATACATGAATGTGGGTTATTGTCTGCAGGGTATAGGTCGCCAGTTCAAATCTCGTTTGAATAAAACACAAAGAAATGTATACACACTCATATCAGTATACGTACATGACCATAGAAATGACTATTTATAGATATGCTTTTTGTTTTGGGGTAAGTTTTTCTAAAGCATGATGTAGAGTTCACAGATATTATAGAATTGGCATTACATTAATATGCAAAGTAGTATATTGTCAGAGTGTAATAGGTAGTTTACCACAAAAATGCATTTATTTATTTTTATATCATCACGCCAGGTCCCTTAAAGCGTAGGCAGAGAGCTCCTGGCGCCAAATAGCTCTACCTTTACGGATGTAACGTCCCTTTTTTATATTTATCATTCACTTCAAACACGCACACGATACAGTCACAGATTAATAAGCAATTGAGAAACGCGTTTAAATTACGAAAAAATAAACTCTAATATTTTTATCTTTAGCAAAGGAGCAGTCAACTGACCTGGGTGAAGGACAGTTAATGTCAATTAGTCTAATTGGTATTAATTGGAAATAAGACTATCAGCCAGTATTATTTATAATAGCATTAGCTAAATAAGGCTTAACATTCATTTACCCAAACAGTACAAATAAATAAGAGATTACAGTTGGAATCTGTCCTATTCGAAGGTCATAGATGCCTTGGTATTGTTGAGGACTGAGATGGTTTCGCCTTGTACACACGTGGACAGGACCACTCTCTTCATACCGAAACAAATTATTTTAAATGCAACGGCTTAACTCACGTGGGCTTTTCGGGATGGCCCGACTAATTTCGGACCTGTACGAGATCCTTCCTCATGAGCTCTCGCTTGCAGCGAGGTCGCGGCCGAGACTGTGATCGATTCCCTCAAGTCCTAATATACGTATTGTGTCATGAGTGTTTTTTTCTATCTCAGTATATAAACATATATATATGAATGTAACACCAGGACTGAATAGTATTAGTGTTGTGTAATTTACCAGACAAATATGTATTTTGCAATGCGTGTACATACGTACTTTATCAACTGTTTTGTGGTAAAATTATCATTATTACAATAGCGTTAAAAACAAATCTACTCAAGTCTCGTCTATGGTACAATCGGCTTGTACAATCGAACTGTTAACGTCGGAATGCGGAGTACTATCTATTTGAGGAGTTGTTGGCAACTGTGCAGTTTCGCAAAACGAAGCGAGCGCTAAGAGAAGCACGTTTTACTTAAAATATCTAGGTTAGCAGAAATTCTAGGTATTATTAACGAAATAGCGGTAGATATAGCTTAGTGTTAGCAACATCGTGTCAAAAGCGATTGTGGTGCCATCTAGGCGACGGTGCTGCCCTCTTGCCGACACTGCTGACATCCATTCACATTACGCTATCATGACATTGCAAGGTATTAAGAGAAAAAATATATAGAATAACTAGCTGACCCGGCGAACTTCGTACCGCCTAACAATCTATTTCTTTGCCCTCGCATTTTAAATTTCTGCTATCTGTTAAAATTTTCATTTTAATGATATTCTGTAAAGGGCCGTTTTAATGTACATTACATACACAACGTAACTAAAGTATTTCATTGCTTGGAAAATAATACCGTATTGTTTAAAATAGCTTCGTAA
>DWMG01001016.1:0-16526 GCA_018244855.1 Elbella merops
TTCATAATTTCTACATATGGTGTCTGACGTCATCGACATTAGCCTCTCTGAACAATATTTAATTATGGATTTCAACAATAGTATTTATTATTATGGTCACAACTTTGAACTCTGTGTTCTGTAGGTTCTCATGTTCATAGCATAGCATGTATGAAATTTTAATGATGTTAGCAAAGGTTCTGCTTTCGAGTGTTTTATAATGACGTTGTACTTGACACTCGTACTGCAAGTATGTGCAACTCGGTGTATGAGTGGGTATGACTTGTGTACCATTACGGCTTCTTAGGCCCCCGAGTGGTGTTACTTTTCTTTAGACGTTTCTTTATCGTAAAAGAAATTGTTGGGGCGGAAATCGGAATATTCATTTTCACATGTATATTTTGAATGAGCAAAGAATTTAGAAGAAATTCATATACAACTTCGTTGTATAAATGTGCAGATCCCTGAAGGAAAGTAGTTAAAATTTTATATTTGAATTAGAGTAGGAACGAAATTAGTAAAAACTTGGCTGTTTTTTACCGTGCCTCCTTGTACGATATCAATGTAAAGTAAGAGTTGATGTTGAATTTTGTATAAGTCAACTTTACAATTTAATTTATTGAGATTAATTTTTATTTGACTGCCTTGTTGATCGAATGGTCGCAACCCCGACTGCCGAACGGAAGGTGACCTGCGTTCTAATCTCGAATCGTTTACTATTGGACTGTCCAATTTAGAATTTCTAGTAGAGAGTTTTCAATATTATTATTATTCTTAATAAGCATTTACTGAACTACTCTATATACAACTGTTACACTTTTTACAATTATAGTCAATTGACTAAACTTAAGGCAATCATGTTATAGTTGTAACGATAAAGTATTTCTAAATTAACACTTAACCAACATTTATCTGTACTTTGCAGTTCTGAAATTTATCGGATCTCCATCGAGGGTCTACTTTGAAATCTACGAGCAATTTGTTGGCATCCCACGGGCCTGAATATTTAAGGATGACACATTGAGGACGACTGCCCAAACGGGGTTATCCCAACTTTTGGTGTATTTGAGAATACGTTAGAGCTGTAACCAAAACAGTTATATAGTAATAAGCGAAGTTTAAAATCAAGCTGACAATTGTAAATGCTATTTTCTGAAAATTATTTCGTAGAAACTACGACAACGATAATGTGAAGGAAAGTGAACTTAAATTAAGTTAGAAACATGGTCCAGTGTATGATAAATTAAAGGGGATAATAAATGAAGTACTCGACAACTCTATAATGAGAGGGTAATAATAAAAAATGTAATGGAAAAAATAAATAGGCCTCTGCTGAAAATATAATTTTCAAATTAACATTATACATATTATTGTATAAAACCCACTTGCAACAAATGTTTATTATTAGTTTATATAATAAATCAATTTGTTATTTCGTTATTCAATTATAGAAATAACGCCATTCGTGATAATGCCGTGATAATTGCCATTCGTGATAATTAAATATAATATTATAAACACGTTTTAAGCATTGACAGCAACTTTTCCATTGTTATATATAATGAGTATCATTAATTTAATAAAACAATATCCATAAATGGCATTTGTATGCATATAACGACTTTAATAGTTTTAAATATAATTTAGGTGTAAATTTATGCGTTTCATTTACTCAGTGACTGCGGTTGAGACAGATAGGGCACGAGTTCTGCATTGGCCCTTTTATAAACGTAGTTATTAGACTGAAGCTAATTTTTAAAAGCTAAGGGCATTTTCTGCTAATATAACATGTTTAAAAAAACTTTTATTTTAACTATTTGTACTCATAGTTATTTCAATTAACTTCGATGCCATTATGGCAACAAATTCGAGTGGCAAAGGTAATCTACACAGCCATTACCAAGTTATCTAAGAAAATATTAAATAAATATAGGGTTCAGGGATCTTATAACAAGTAAGAAAAATGTGTTGAACTTTGCACTAAATAAGCTGTAATACAAAGCTTTGCAACTCGACTTGGAAATTCATTTGGTTTTAGTAATTCCATAAATACTAGTCGCAGTATGGTGTGCCTTAGTCTTGATAGAAAAGTATGTCTAGTAAGTATTACATGTCCTTTAAACTATTAATGTACTGGGCTGTTTTTTTTGACCGACGAGCTAATAATATTATAATAAATATATAATAAATATATTTTGGTGACGATTGTTTATTTTTTTACAAAAATAGCCAAAGCAGTGCTAAAAGTGAGGCTAACTCAACAGTAATAATTTACATCATGTAGAGTCCGAAGAGTGCTATGAAGTCCATAAATATACCAGTTATATGACTATCCATAGATCTACATGTACGTAGATACTTTTGTAAAGTTCGTAGCAAACAGTAGCACTAGTAGCGGTTCGTAGCAGTTATGTAGCCGTTCCGCAATAGAACTTGTCCCATACTATAACTTTGGGAAAGTGCTAATTTGCCCTCCATTTAAGTAGAAAAAATATAAAGTTCTTAAATATGATAGTTATTTACATCACTGCCTATAGGACCGTATGTTCATTGTAGATACGAGTACATCCGCAGCATTCGTAGCAATTCGTAGCACTAGTAGCGGTCCGTAGCAGTTACGTAGTGGTTCCGCAATAAAACTTGTCCCATACCGCAACTTTGGGAAAGTGCCGATTTGCCCTCGATTCAAGTAATGTTCTTCGACTGGTAAATAAACTGTGCATAGAAAAAACAACAGGCGTTACAAGTTGGGCCTCAGGGATAGCAACGCATTTATAAGCGATCTAAAAAGGAAATTACTTCTAATTCGTGTTCCAATCTTGCTTGTGTTTTTGTTACATTTATAGCACAAAACTCGTAGTAAAGAAGAAAAATATATGAATATGTAAGATAATCTGTGTTAAGGACATGACATAATTTTTCTTATGGAACGCAATAGTTCTTTATTTATTCATTTATGAGCTTAAAAGTATAATGTTAAGCAAATATAACTGTACAGTAGTAAAGATATGAAATATAAAAAATATTCTAATTACTGTTTATATATTCAATATATAAAGGAGTATTTTTTAAAGAAATTTTTCAGCCGGGAATTTCTTCTATCCGTGCCTTGGTTGCAGATTACAACCAAGATGTTAAGTTAAATCATATTAGATATTTACACTACTCGTATAAGCGTTTGCATCCATTGTGAGATACTTAAAACCACGTCGCAGGTTTTAGAAGCGTTTTTAAAAGGTACCATAGAAGTATTGGGCAGTTAGTTTTATCTCTGCTACTCACCGTGGCATACTATGCTTTAGTTTAAAAAAATATATATATTTTTGATAAATCTAATCTTAAATAATAGATAAAGATAAATTTTTCGGTATTTTCCGAGTATGCATATGATTATATATATTGTACCCTTTTATGAACATGAAATATATTAAGTGGCCCTTAAAATATACAAATCCTTTAAAGGCCGCATGAAGGTCTCAGCCCACGTCCTCGGTAATAAAGCGTTTTGCCGGCTCACTGATTCGGAATTAATTCTGAGTATCATATCCCGGTTATTTTAATTTTTAGGATTAAATTTTCACAGAACTATCAATTAGTTGTCCATAAAATTATTGGTTTATAAAAATATTGGATAGCCCACACTCCGAGTGTAATTACTAGTGATTATATTTTATAATAAACTAATGGAAACATTATTTTGAATAGAAAATCGGCTCTCTAAAGCTTCCAGCACTATTGTTGGAACATTGTAATTATTTTCCATTTTAATTGAAAGTTAATAGACTGTTATAGTGACTAAGTTAGTTTTCTTTATATATATTTTACAACTGGTCGCATACTAATTTAAATAATGAGCTATTATATAAAACATACAGGATCGCCATCTCCAGCATGTTTCCGTCCATTAGTGGATCCACTCTCCATAACCGCGCCACTGAAATCGATCTTCAGCTGTTGAATATTGTAATATGTTTCAAAGCAATCTATGTTAACCGTTGACTCCAAATTAATTCTCATTTAAAACGCGTTCTGTCACGAATGAGATCGATACAAAACAAAAGACGCCAGGGAAACCTAAACACGGAATTTGATTTATAAATCGCCTCGTTGACCTATTTTCCGTGTCAAACGCCCTCATAACGATTTTATTGATGACTATTAGCAACTTGACAATCAACAAGAACGGCCGACCAGTTCTATTCTTTCAATCGTTTGTCTTTTTGTAAGCGATTGTTCTCAAGTGTATTTCTGAATGGCTGCTGTTCCTATTCAGTTCTAGATTTTAAGATTTATTTATTTACTAATACTAGTTACTTCATTTCGAACCGAACACAAGTATAGGCCATGGAATATAAATACATATTAGTATAAGTACTAGTAATCCATCCTTAAATACTTAATGTCGATCTTTTACATGTATCACTCTCTTAAAAGCTCGCGCCGGCTTCCAAGACTTTTAATTCCTCTATCAACCGGCATCATCAGGATAGGCAAGTCCTGATCCCCCTCAGCACCCGCATACATAAACCATCAACATAGTTGACGATGATGATGAAGTTGAAAAATTGATACTTCCGAAACGGTACAATGGATGGCAGTGCAATTAAGTATCATCATCGTCAGCCTATTTCCGTCCACTGCTTGACATAGGCTCCTCCAACAGCACGCCATTGAGCTTAAATAAGTATAGTAACGGAATACTTTTCAAATAGGAATAGGAATGTAAGTAACATATTAACGTGACACCACGCCTGTAATTCTCGAAAGGGTAGGCAGAGGTGTGTAATACACTCCCGCGTTTCATCAGTTACGTTTACGTTTACAGTGCACTATTAATGCTTCTTAAATCGAAACCTGAACAGATATCGTTCAGTTTCTGACACCTAAATAAAGCCACAACTTCATCCGCGTAATTCGTAAGTCTTCGTTTCATCACACAGATAATATTAGGCTTCCTGATCCATTATATATGTATTTACCCTCGGTCAAGTATATCAGAATAAGGTCGAAAAAACCACACATACATACATACATACATGGAATGACGAGTAAAGTTCAGCTTGAATTCCCCTGATACGGGAAGAGAAACAACTACAGAATAATATATTATACTTAGCTCGTAACAAAAACATCCGGTTGGCGGACGAGCGCAAAAACAGTTGGCAACTGTGTAGACATAGAAACAAGTATTGATCTGCATACGTAATTAAAAACAATATGTTCGTTGTGCTGTACAGCTTTACCCACTTTAGCGAGGCAAATATTTTCGCAGGCCAATAAATTCTTGGGTCGATGTATTCTGAGGTATGGGTTCACGACATGCGTCTGTAACAAAATGTTTGGGATGCTTTTGCTTATGGCCAGTTCATAGGTTCATCAAAATGTGAAAGTCCGTATAACATTTTCTTTTCACATAGTAATCATGAATGTAAGCATTTCACTTATGGTTAAGTTCCACCATAGAATAGGTGGTGAGCCTATTGCCATACATTGGACACAGATCCAGACTATACGACTACGAGAAACTTGTGGGTACTAGAAAAACTAAGTTAGAAACATTCAATATTTCGACCCGGGAATCGAACCCAGGACCTCTTGATGAGCAGTCGCGCTTGGTATACTCGTAGTTTAAACGTAAGGTTATAACAAGAATTTTATTTTTAAGGCAGAATATTATAAGATATTAATTTACGCCCAGCTAAGCTAATATGCTTATAGAATTAATATAATTAAATTTATACATAGTCTTATATTAATCTATTACCCACTTGTTAGATGATATAAAAACTCGATAATTTATAAAATATTATTATCAACCTTTACCACACTATTATTAGACCGGATTCGCTTCTTAGAATGGATATGATTAAAGTGACAGTTTGGTACGCTGGCCCACTGAGGATTGACTGGCTTCACACGTCTTAGAAAACATTATAGAAATCTCTAAGATGTGCCAGGTATCCTCACGATTTTTTTCTTCGACGTTATAGCAAGTGATATTTTTAACGTTAAACGCAAGTAATTTCTTCAACATATGCTTATTACGAATTGAACCAGATAAAATCAGGGTGGGAGGCAGCATTCGAAACCACTGAGCTACCAGAACTTTCTGCTACTTCGAAATCGCTTGTGCAAAGATACAAATAATCTATACACATTTATATAACATATGGCGAGCTTCGCTACGTCTTGTCTATAATTGGACACATCTACTTGTAATATTCTATGATATATTATCCTTATCTTTACGTTATTTCATGGAAAAACGTACGAGTATGGACCTTGAGATGGTGTTCATGCGTTATGTTTACCCGGAAATAGAGGACAGGATGCGACTTATTAGGGGAAATCTATTTCAAGCTTATAATTAGAACAGGTGGATGATGAGGACTCTGTTTGTTTTGATACTATAGCTTTCACCCTACCAAAACTAAATCTTGTACTGTATGTTAACGGTAAAAAGAACGACAATTATTCATTTGTATTCTTAGAAGTATCAAAGGATCTGATAATACTGCTTAATAATAATAATAATAATAATAATAATAATAATCGACCCATTATAATTCCACTGTTGGAATATGGGTCTCCTCTCGTATTGAAAGGGTTAAGGCCATAGTCTGCCACGTTAGCCAAGTGCGGGTTGGCAGACTTCACACACCTTAGAAAATATGTTTTTACTTAGGTATACTTATTTATACCAAAAATACGCTTTTCTCGAGACCCCAACTGACTGTAATAAGAACTCGAGTATCCAAACGAGCGCACCGAAATGATCAGACACACAATATGCTGTTTTTCCTCAAGTAAGGAGGGCTCGCGGCATATGCTTATACTGATACAGTTAGGAGACCGTCCGATTACCGACTGAGTATCCAACTACAGTTATAAAACGACTTCAGGGATTTTCCGTTAGATGATCATCCGTATTGATTGACTTGGTTACGAAATATATGTGTTTTATTTATTGTCCTATGACAATGGGGTCTATTATGGAAGGTCCCTTAAAAGATTCTGGATATACTTTGTTTAGTCTAAATATACTCGTATGTACATAGTACATACTTTGATGCACTGTCAGTATTAAACTAACCAATATAAAATTTACTACTTATATTGTTACGACACATACTACGTATTTAGACTGCCCCGTTGGTCGAGTGGTTGCAAGCGCGATTACCGATCGGGAGGTCCTGGGTTCAAATCCCGAGTCGGGTACTATTGGATTTTTCTAATTGAGAATTTCTAGCAGTGACTCGGAGTATGGATATGTGCCCGGTGTATGGCAATAGGTTCACCTCCTATTCCATGGGACTTAAACGTAACTGGTGAAACGTGGGAGTGTACTATACTCTTCTGCCTACCCCTCCGGTGATTATAGGCGTGATATAACTACGTATTCATTTCTACAAGTGCGTTTTTATTCTTCTTTACCGTTTACAGTTACAAACCGCCTCTTCTACTAAGGACGTCTAAGATCATTACTAGAAAAATAATTGGCGGCAATGACGTAAAATGAAAAGTTGGAAAAAGTATTTATGTTACATTTTCATTTTAAATTGCCACTAAAATTTGTCTACGTAGTATAAAACATTACTTAAAAGTTAAAATACTCACTAATTTGTATTGTAGCTGTGCGGGTGCTAGATTTAAACTTAAGCATATGATGTATGAGACTTCAATATTGAATCTGAATCCACTTTTACTATTTCCTTAAAAAAAAACTAAACCACATCCCATCGTTGAGTCTATTATATAGTTTCGCGATCATTAATATCACAAACAACTCTAAACAACACCGAGCAAGGGAGCAGTGTATATTGTTACGACATATATCAATTATCGTCGCCTGGCCAGCGTAATTAGAAAAGTGATTAGGTTCGGATTAGTTGCTGTGTGCCCCGCAGTAATTTACAGGAGAGTTAGCCAGTTGAGATGCTTGCGACATTTTGTCGGCGTTAATGAAGAAATAAACGAGGGACTTGACGCGTAGCTGTATTGTGTTGCGTTAAAACATAATTAAACGAATATTATATAATGTTCTTTTTGCCAAAGGCACATTAGTGCTTGTAAATGTATGTTTCATTTCATACGAGACATTAATTGGTTGTTAATCGGTTTCCATGTTGGAATTGTTGTGTCAATAATGGTATCAATGTATCAATAATAGTTGTGTAATTAAAGCGAAGTAATGTACTGTGTTCAATTGAAATATCATGTGAAATCATGATTTACGTAAGTTAAAAAAACTGTCGTATTTATAAAATATATTGTAATAATAAAAAGATAATAAAAAACGGTTTGCGTGTGTGAAGAGTGATAAATGTTGGAGAAGCACGTCAGGTCTGTAAGGATAGAGACATTTGGCACTCGATGTTCCCTACCTGCCCTGCCGGGGGACTAGCGTGGTGACATAATGATAATTATCGTTATTACAAAATAGCTTACTGCTTTTTTATTACAAAAGTATGTCAAAACAAACATGAAGTTACATAAAAAAACAAGTTGGAATCGTGTAAACTAAGCAGTAAAAATATTGAAGTAGCAGTTGGAATAAATTAAGGGGTGCAAACAAACAAGATTGTAATTTTTAGGTTTCTACTCGTTCTGAAAGTTGAATATTCGCTGAACACAAATATCTATGTGGGTTACTATGTGAGAATTTATATATCTTACAAATTTTTGATTCGTATAATATAAGTTTGTTTAAATCTAGAAGGTAGTGCTTCCAAAAAAGTTACCTTGTTGAAATACTATTTCAGTTGGTTGTTTCAAAGGTAGCGTTTCCAAAAAAAAAGTTGTTTTATCGAAATACTGTTTTAGGACGAAACAAAATCTTTCCAATAAAATATTTAACAAAAAAATACGAGACGAGCGAATGAAATGTTCAAGTTATCCTTGTACTGAATTTTTGTCGTAATATTTTAATCTGACTGACTGACTGACTAAACATGACTGAGAGTATCATTGAATCGATTTTTAAACAATTATTATGCTTGAATTCACCGAAAAGTCGAGCGTATTAGCGAAGTTTATTTACAGTTACATTTTACATCAGTCGGTCTACGTTTAAATTCATCATATTAAAAATTAATACATTGTATTTATGAAGAACCACTCAACTTCATGTTTTGGGTGTCTCTTCTTTATTGTTCTACTATTGGAAACGTGTCTCATGTCAGAATGAACAGAGTTAAGGTTAGTCTACCACGCCGGCCAACTGCATGATACACTGTCACTACAATTTACACGGCAAACTGTAATACCAGTTCCCAACCATATGTATTATAAATTTTACTAACACAAAAGGGTTGGCCCATTTCATTTTCAGAAGAGACCCGTAACCAAGAGCGGAAGGATAAATGGGTTAATAATGATGATGATGTTGTTCTCATAATAACTTCTGGTTACATTCTACTTTCGCGGTCATTCACCATCTTTTTAGAAGGTATTTCGGCTAGTCTTTTTTATAATCTATCTCTAATGCGCAACATGCCTTTAGGCGATGTATTGGGTATTGAATATCTGTCGTAATAATATTAAAAGCTTAAAAAACAACAACCTATTTATACTATTGCTACAATACGGAGTAATAATTATTTACACATTAGTGTATAGTATAAAAATTAAAAGTTGAAGTGGGAATGGGGAGGCCACATTGCTCGAGCGACAAGTTCCAGGATCTAATGGAATAACGCCGATTTGGCGAGGTCTATGTCCGATAGCCACTGGAGCAGACGTGTTCTGGAGTGGAGACCGAGACTTAGAAAACGTCGTGTAGAACGCCCTCCAGCTAGATGGAGTGACGATATACGCAAAGTGGCTGGCAGTGGTCGTATGCGAAGAGCTGAAGATCGTGCTCAGTGGCGTGCTATTGGAGAGGCCTATGTCCAGCAGTGGACGGGAGTAGGCTGATAATGATGAATAACAATGATGATGTCCAGCAATGGACTTGAAAGGGCTAATGGATGGGTGGTATATTATCTCCTATAAGAAAGACAAGCGTAGACAGTTGTATTAATCAAATACACGAAGAAAACCCAAAAGAATCTCGCTCATTAGTTGACAGGACAGTGATTCTTAGTAACCTCATTGCTGTAATTCTGTGGCTGAAGCCTAAAATCACTCAATTAAAAGGGTTGCTTCCAAGTACGCCTTAGTATAAACGCCTTGTAGAAAACAGGACTAGTCGAGTGATACTAAGAAACCAAGCGTACCAGACTGAAAATTTGGTAATTTTTCTTGTATACATGTAAGCTCTCAATTGAGTTAGGTTCTAACGTGTTCTCACTATCTTATTGTGGTAAATGATAATCGTCTTATTGGAGGATAACACTTCTTTAGTCCATGTAAATCCTAAAGAAAGCTAATCAAAGTAACTTTAGTAATTATAGATTTCTAGCGATAACTTGAGGTATAGAGAAGAATTAGACTTATATGTAGGTAACCCAAAATCGAAGTAGCGCAAAAAAGATTTCATGATCGACCCTTTATATTTCCACTGTTGGAATATGGGTCTGATCTCATATTGAGAGGGTTAAGACCGTAGTCCACCACGTTGACCAAGTGCGGGTTGGCAGACTAAAAAGAAGATTTAAGGAGGAACATTTAATCCATGTCAGATTATGCAAAAATATGCATTTTTATTAATCAACAATTACTTGCTAATTTAGTGACAAGTTACAAAATGTACGCCTGCTTAAACATCTTGCTAAACTCCTAAACATGAATGCAGTATATGTAAAAACACGAGTATTATATGAGGAGCAACGACCTAAAACTGGATGCAGAATTCAAGGGTGTAAAAGCCCGAATTTTAATCTCATTTTTGCACTTGAAACAATGGACCCCACTGACGTGTAGGCTCCGAAACATCTTATAAATGCGGTTAAAAACTGCCACGTACACGTATCATGAATATCACATACCTCTATTAAACGGGTGTTTCGTTGTACGCTGAAGATTTTATTAAGATTAAAAAAGTATGAATACCTTGTTTAAATAAAGGTTTCGTTCTATCACCGTCGGCTAGCGATACACAATTATTATGTTCATGTACGAGTAACTATGAATCTATAGGTCCTAATGAATTAAATGTTTTTATACTTTCCTATATTCACGTCTCTTATTAAGCAATTTCACTGTACAAAAACACTGATATGGGAGTTGGAATTTTCCAAAAATAGCCTGTGTGAATGGAGAAAATTATGAATGTGGAACAAAGTATGTAATAAAGATATTTCGCATTCGGTGCTGTCTGCTTTCCCGTAAGGGACCTGGCGTAATGACATAATAATAATAATAAAGTTAAAAATGTCAAATATACATACAGTTTGATAGAAATGTCTTTTATTAATTCTACAAGATGCTGCATAAGGTTACAATATAAGGTTTTGGAAGGAAAATGTTTGCGAAAAGGTAGTTAATGGTTTATCGTTAAACCCTTTAACGGTGTAACGCATGCATGTCTCGCTTGGAATTTGTGGTAATAGTGGTGTTCAAATATTTATCAGATTCATTCTTAGATATACTGAAATCGTAGTTGGAGGAATGTAATTCAGGTAGATTAATTTTAAAATTACATGAAGTCAATGCTACGAAATACGAAGACATGTCACGATAATTTTTACTATGCATTTTATATTTAAAAAAGTATTGTTGTTTACATACCTATAAGATTTTTTCTAGGCTAAGCTTTTTTTCTCCGCTTTGGTAGTAAGAATAATCATTATCATACATAGATATGTTCGCGACAACTATCATACCGCAGTAACTTTTTTACATTTTTGAACAATTACCGAACATGTTGCGTGCACATAGAGATTTATCGTAGTAAGGTCGTTTTACGACTAGCTAGTAGATATGATTATTATATTATGCTTTGAATCGAATCAGCTCCTTTAATGTCGTGGTGCATAATGGCCAAATAAAACAATGAACAATGCTAACACTGCTTTAGAAAATTGCAATTGTCATTCGATTCCTGGTCAAATCGTGTTCAGAATTCATCTGTGATTATATTATTACACCTCATCATATAAGAGCTATGTATGTATGAGCTATGTACATGTGACATGTAGCTATGTCCATAGTAAAAACAACAGGTAACACTCGTATGAATGTATAACGTTATACCCACCTAGCTATTATTCTATAAAAAGTGAACTAAGTTGCAGAAACTTGTTACTTTGAGTATGAAAGTGAAGAAATAGTTTCTAGAGGGGGGATATACTTAGCCTTACACTTCTGGCTTAAGAAAAGTGAAAGATTCTAGAAACTTCGCCGTTGCATTTTAAACATGAAATACTTTTAGATGGAATATCTGTGAGTCGAAGGAAATACTATTTTAACAAAAGCTTTGACATAAGAATATATTTTCCGCAGTCCCCTTTGTTCTGCTTTGTAGGATATCATCATGTTTTATATGAATGAAATACTGTTTGTTTGTGTTGTTAGTGTTCCTTTTTTGTCCTAGACTTTAGATATGACATTCATTATGGCGGCACATGATATCTCGAATTCGGCAATACTTTGCGATTTTCCTAAATTTCATAAAATCGGGTTCCTAAGCGTAAGGTCTTCTAAAAGACAAATTTAATGAAACATTGTCATTAACGGTTATATCATGAAATAACTATTTTTTTTCACCCGTATTTCTATACGATCTGCTTGGCCAAAGATTTTCTTATAAAACAATTGTCTTTCAATCAAGAAAGTGTCAGTCAGCCCGAAGACGGAAGTCGCATATTATCACGCGATGACGTCTTTATGAGCGGATTTCGAAAATAAATATGGGAAACAAAAGCGAGAAAAACCTGTGACATTTCTTTTAACTTTCAATAATAGCCTAATGCTTAGATAACACACTTCATGTATAATGAAAAAAATATTTTTATTATATAATAGGCTAGCGTTTGGCCGCGATTCCGTCCAATGGAAAATGCGGATGTGTTCTAAGATGGAGCACACATGCCTAGGAAGAGCCTATTAATCGTTGTTTCATATTCCGTGTACAACAGACGATTTGTGCTTAAGCTTTCCTTTTTTTGTTACATTTTTCTGTAATTGATGATGGGGAATGTTTACGAGATCTATTTTTGCAATCTGGCCTGTTTGATACGATTTATAATGAACAGGCGTACGACAGACTTCGTCACTTTCAGCTCCATGTGTTGAGATTACCATACAAAAATGCACTTTTATTCGTTTATTTCTAACATTTATCGTCTGTCTTTAAAGTGCGAGTATTATCGACGTACACTCGTATGATTTTTACGATAAAGATTTTTCGTGAAACTTATTGTTATAGGAAGCGAAATCGTTGGTGCACACTTTTATTTTATTCGAATCTGACACTTATCGTAAAGATCGGTTGTAACTGAGTTGAACTTTGATTAGATTTCAACTGATTAGTTAAGTTTTAACTTTCAATGGTACAAGTAGCATGAATTCTGAAGTACCTACATAAAGTAGATAGAACATAGAACCAGTGGAATCTTAATCAAAAATATATACGATTTTGAACAAAAACATTTTTATTATTTCTTAATTTAAGAGAATCTTAGGCGAAAAGGTTCCCTGTGTATTAAATGAACAAAATATAAAAAATAAAACTCCAACAAAAGCTGTACAAAATGTATACAATTGAAAAGACGAAAACGAATTAGGTGAAATTTAGGGATATATCATAATTGAGTAAAATGTTATAAAAGTCTCTTATGTAAATACTGGAAATAACAACAGTAAGGCAATAAGTAAAACTATATGTAGATTCCCTATTTTCTTTGAATACGGTCACAAAACATTTCTTTTCAGTAGGTAATAACTGAGCGGATGGAATAATTGTAACATTGATGAACATTAATGCACCTAAAAATATCTGGCATTATACATATTACCTTAGATCTATAATTACTAGTACTCATGATATGTTTTTCTTAAAGACTCTGACACTCAATTTCGAAATCCGGAAAATAATTCTTTGATTATATACCTAACTAACAATTATATGCACAAACAATTTTATGTAACACATCCAGTTACTTAAATTGCTCCTTTCACTGCAACTGGTCTTAAGTCTTGTTGAGACCAAGTGTACTCAGTGACTCATTTCAAATCGTCTCAAGTTTCAGTAACTGACAAAACATTACAAGTAGTCGTTAACTATTGCAACCATGCGATTACAAGTAATCATTAACCATGTGATTTTTTCTCGTGCCAAAAAGTTGTTGACGTCACAGTATCTGCACAATGTCAGTCTAAGTGGAATAAGGGCGTATATCCTAACGAGGCATTAATATATAACCCAGCCCTCCTTATTCTCCAACTTCTTCCCTTGCGTGATGTAGCAAACAAAAGCGATATAAATGATCGGGTCAACTCATACCTCTTGGATCGTCGCATCCATCAATTACTTAACTGTCCCTTGGCCATTGAACCCATTTTGGTATGTATGATTTATGATGTCCACATACAATGTCATGTTAGGCCCTTATAGTTTCGATCGGTTTTGTTATGGGTCACGTCCTTGTGGAAGAAAAATCGGAAACGCCAACACACTTTTGTATTACTATAGACAATAGCACTTGAGCTGTCAAAGGCGTAATCGATTGCTTGTTGTGATACTTATCATTAAACTGGTTCGGAGGTATTATGTAAATAAATGTCGTAAACATGGTTGTAGTTTTTGAATTCCTTTGTATATTCAAAGGGATTATTCTTCAGTTGTCTGTTGTTGTTTCAGAATTTACAGAAGAAAGTTCTCATTGTGGCTTAACCAAGATATGCCGGTACCTACGTCTGATTCACTTGTCTGTTATAACCAAGTAAAATATTTTTTTTTTCTAATTGCAAATAATATCAGCCCGTACTGATCAGCTCATAACCTGAATCTGAGCCCTGTGTATGGCAATAGGCTCACCACCTATTTTATGGTGGGAAGTAAACGTTGCTGGTGAAACGTGGAAGTGTACTACACTCCTCTTTTCACCTCTTCCGGAATTATAGTCATAATGTTACGCACTTTTAAAATGCCCCACCAAAAATGTTTAAAGCTACCAGAACTGTCAGCTACAAATGTTAAAATGACATCTCGTTGATTTGTGTGTCAAAAAATATTCTATGTTGGATTTATAATTAGCACATTATGTATATTGTCATACTTAAATGTTATTTTAAATAAAACCGTATTCATTAATAAAATGTATAATTAAACAGCATAGCCAAAGATAATTGACTGATTAAAAATTATAAAAAAACGTGATGAATGTGAAAGAAGTTCGGCAGGTATGCAAAGATTGGGGTATTTGGCACTCCGTGCTCTCGGCCTATCCCGCAAGGGATTTGGTGTGAATATATGTATATAAAAGAAAACCATATTCTTTATTAATTTTAAGTAAATGTTAATTAATAATTTTAGAAATTATTACTGGCTCTTGGGTTTCAATACAATTTGTAAAATGACGAAATAAATAGCAACTCAGGTTTAGTGTTTGAATCTTGATGAAGACTTTTATTAAGTTTACGGCTCTTAAACTAAACGAATAAATTAACAACTACAAGAAAGAAATCGCTTGAACATAAAACCAACCAACAAAAATAGCGCTCTTAATAAAATTAAGTGAATGTCGGCGAAAGCGAACTAAATTAAATAGAAAGCATCAATAAGGTTAAAGCAAACCCTACAACACACATTTATTACAGGGAGTTTTCATTTGCGAGAATTTAGGTAATATGCAAAGCAGGGAAAAAAAATTTTGTTCGACCAAAAACCCTACTAGAATTTTCCACATTGAACTGTAGTTAGGGGGGCCGTCGACAGATGGCGTTGAACGTCGGAAGTTGCTTCCATTCGTTTAAGTGGGTCTGTGCAATGGACATTTTTTGGTTCCGCGCTTTTCGTGGTTCTTGTTTATGGCTTTTTCAAAAGTCATTTCAACTTGATTTCTTTAACTTTATTTGCTGGTTATAAATTTGCCACAAGTTTCTTTTGTTCTTAATAATTTTATTTTTCTCTGTGAAATTCACTATATTTTGGTCAAAGTTATACCTTTTTTTCTCTTTGTCTAGATTTTTTGCAAGTTCTCTATTGTTTTAATGTATTGAAAGGCTTAGTTTTTATTGCTATCGTACTATTTTAGTGATGTTGTGCTCAACTAATTCTTTTTCCGTTTTACTTTTTTTTAAAATCGCCGCTAGATCGCAAGTAAATATCGATACCTAACATTGAGAAAATTAAACGATTTTACAACTTTCAAAGTTTCAATTTGACTGTCTGAAAACTTACAAAATCTTAATAATTAAAATGTTGTCAATTAAATCTTCTGAGGACAATCTAAGTCTTCTTCAAAGCTTGACAAACTTCTGACACAAAGAGTAACAATTATAAAACTTTACGTAACATTGCTATAATTTTTCATATTACAAGTTTAATAAGAATAATACTTGTTAGCCGTGCAGAAATAAACACAATAATTACGACATACGATACGACATTCAAACCTTTAAGAAAAGAGCGTATACCTTCCTTAAAGGCTGGCAACGCACTT
>DWMG01001017.1:0-16525 GCA_018244855.1 Elbella merops
GACGGAAACAATTTGGCTGGAAAAAGCGTCAAAAACCTAACAACGGTAGGCAGAGGAGTGTAGTACTCCCACGTTTTACCAGTTTCATTTACGCCCCATGGAATAGGCGGTGAGCCTGTTGTCGTACACTGGGCGCAGATCCAGACTTCGTGTCACTACCAGCAATTCTAAATTAGAAAAATCCAGCAGCACCCGGCCCGGGATTTGAACCCAGGATTTGAACCTCTCAATT
This sequence comes from Elbella merops, assembly GCA_018244855.1. Taxonomy (NCBI): domain Eukaryota; kingdom Metazoa; phylum Arthropoda; class Insecta; order Lepidoptera; family Hesperiidae; genus Elbella; species Elbella merops. The sequence continues at coordinate 233 of DWMG01001017.1, forward strand.
AGTAGTTCCGCTTGTAACCACTCGATCAACGAGGCTGTTGCAACGCTAGAATAAGCGTTTCTTATTTTATTGGTGACGCCAATTACAGCACAATTAATATGCTTATTGTTTGTTACATTTATGCAACTTCTGTCAAAACCGATGTATTTGTCACATTGATCACCACGCAAGGCTACCGCTCAGTTGTCTTATCTACCAGCCAGACAAACCTCAGATTAATGCATTTTTCTAAGTCCAAGTGATCATTTATTTAGTCCATTTTACATAAACACAAACCAAAAATTCCTATTAATCTTGATCGTTCTCACCGTTATTATTTTTACAAAAATTCATTGCATATCAATATAATGCATGAACCATCATCATTTTCTTTTCCTGTTCCCAAATGATTCGGGGTCGGCGCGAAATGTTTTGCTCTCATTCCACCCTATTAGCCTTCATCTCGACATTCAGTCTCTTATTATTCATATCATGTATTATATTATGGAATATTATATATGATGCATAAGTATTTGATCTTAAAATAAATAATGTTCTTATTAATATCAGTGCGTACTAGTACTCACACAACAAATAATCACGGAATTTTCAAGTTGTGAACATTGGCATATATCAAGGAGATATTATAGTACTATTGCTTGCAATTTTGAGTTCAATAATATTATAAACATACATGTATCTCTTGTGATTAGTAAAAGCTGTTTATGAATTTCCATGAATATTCATTTATTTATGAACAATATTCTATGATACATATGATTTTATAACTATGAATAGAAATGAAGTTTCATATATTTTGGTTAGTAATTTAATTGCAGTTTGTAAATGACTATTAATAATATATTATAGTTACAGAAAAACAACACCATTATCTAGACATTGATCTTTTATTTCTGTTAATTTTATCAATATCACACAACCCATCTTTCGGATCCACCTAAATTTCCCATCTCGAGGTTATCACCAAAATTCATTGACGTCATTCCAAAATGGCGTCATGTTTTGTATTCAGAAAAATCTGAATAGACAGTTTTACGGCGTCCGAGGTCCTTAAGATGATTGATCACTCTGTTTCAATACGTTGAGGTAATTTTTCAAGTCGTTGCGCGAAGCGGCGCAAAATCGCGATCTTTTGAAACAAATCTGTGATATTTCGCTCAGTCACCGTGAACCTACCTGTTATGACTATTAATTAAGGTACGTATAGTTTTCATTATGGAAGAATGATTTGAAAATTATTAGAATTCTTTTAGCATAGTTAATTTCTTTATTAAAATAGACCTACGTTCTAACATTAGCAACTTACTGCCAGTAAATTTACCTACAGATATTTACTATGGCAGAGAAATTGCCAACGACAGCAACACAACCACTTTGCCACAAATCCTATAATAATAATATGGAGTATTTTGACCCGCAGGTCTCTGGAACTACACCTCTGTCATTAATCTTAAGTCGAACTTGCCCCGTTTAGTATATGCAAAGATATTCAAATGCTGCAGAGAGCTATAAATAGCATAGCCTTCTATATCTTATTTAATAGCTAGGCGTATCTATATTTAAGATATTAAAAATATTATCTGTGATTTTTTTGTACTAATTAACTACTTTTATTATTCATTATCGTTTTATATAAATATTATAATGGTTTGATAAGATAACTTAAATTAGATTTACGGGTATATCTCTAAGTATATAATTCTCTTTGAAGGAAATATGTATATCTTCTTTAAGTACACATCCCTTTGTGTTAACTTAGTAAAATTTCCCTTTCTACTTGTCCGTTTTGTTATTTTTCATGGATGCCGAAAAGAAATCAAGTTTTAAATCCTCGGGCATATTTCCTTGCGACCCAATATACCGCCCACCGCCTCCTACGCTGGTTTATTCGGTTACGTAGCCTTGAGGCGTATAAATTGTAATACGAATTTCAGAAATAGCTTCGTGATTACTTTTCTTACAATATTCATACTTGTCTGTTGTGACAACGTTAAAGTTAATGGTACTGTTACTATTATGTAAAGTATTAAACTTTTGGAAGTTTTTATACGTAATACTATCTTATCGCGGTTAAAGGATTTGTCCTGCGGGAGAATTATCAGTAGAAATAATATTCTCGTATAGGCAGACGTACTTGAAATATTTAATGTTAGTTTAAAGGGATAACACATCCGGCCTGTAAGGTCTGCAGTGACACGAATCTCAGTAAGAAGTGATTTCTCGTATGGCCTTGATACCCCTATCAAATATAGTGCAAAAAATGTTTTCTTAGAAGTTTAGACGAATTTTATGAAATAATAAAGTTGTGACAAATGAAAACTACTATGCAATTGTCTGAATATTAGTATTTATCAGTAGCACCGGCCATCCTTTATTTAACTCCATATTTGTTAAGTTTACTTTAAATTTATATGTATTACCCGAGTATTTCCACGTGGAAACTATATTTTTTTAGTAACTTCAATATCTGTTTTAGCAAGGATTTTCACTTGCAAACTTAGCAGACGGATGTACAGAATTATTCATATCTTTACGATACCAGCAATATGAAAATGGCGAAAACATTTATCATTCCAATAGAACATTATCCATCGACAATCTTAATTACAACCGCAGCGAACTAAATCCGCATAACTTTGTTTATACTCATTCTGATCTATATTACGAATCAACACAATGTGTAACACGATAAAACTATTCTTTAGGAAATACGTTACGTCACGCCTGTATACCCCGAAGAGTTAGGCAGAGTAGTGTAGATAACCCCCACGTCTCATCAATTACGTTTACGTCCCACAATGGAATAGGCGATGAGCCTGTTGGCATAAAAAAGCATGATATTATTGTCATATAAAATAAAATAACTACCCAAACCAAACAGATCGTGTACATTCCCGGCAATTCACGACAAAATATCAATTAACAACGTCTGCAGAGATGAAGATTGATTGCCGTTGGGCGCTGGATGAAAATTTTTCCACAGAAAAATATAGCCGCAGGTGAACTCCAACTGTCCCTGATGTATAAATCAAATAGACGGAATGTACAACTGAGGAAATATTACCGGTCCTCCACTGATGCCACTGTAATATAACCCGAAATTTACGTACGAGGAATTAATCGTAAATTAATTTGCGTTCCAAAATGGATCAACCCTTCCATATTTATGGAGTGTTCTACTACAATTGTGGTCGATTGTACCGGTATATACAAGTATCTACTTGAGTATTTTAATTTGCACTGTTAATTACATACTTAGTAAGAATGATCATGATTACTAAATGACTTTGTTACTAGCCATTCTACTAAAATTGCAGTCATTTGTACCGATATACATATGTCTATGACTGCTTGACTACTTGACAGTTGACTGTATTTGAATTTTATGCTGTTAATCAAATAGAAAGAAAGATAATATGGTTATACGAAGACAACTATTATTACGAAATCTAGTCTTAGAAATAGTCTCAAACCTAAAAAATCTGGTTTAATTCTAGAGACGGTTTTAATAAGAAACATGCAACCAACAAGTTCTAAAGTGGAGACCGCGACTCGGCAAACGTAGTGTAGGACGCCCTCCGGCCAGGTGGGATAACGATCCGCGAAAGTTTCCAGGCACAGGCTGGATGCGGCATGCCGAGGAAAGGACGCAATGGCGCTCACGAGGGGAGGCCTAAGTCCAGCAGTGGACTGAAATGGGCCGATGATGATGATGATGATAAGGATGAAGCTAAATATCAGTCAGTATTCAAAACTGGCTACTACTGTCTATGTTTTGCTTCTCTAAACCACCATGAGCGACCAGAATAGGACGATAGGACTAAAATAATTAATGTAAATTCGTTCAATTAGCATCAATTGCTTAGGAGTTAAACGGTTGCCCGTTATCATACATATATATGCAATTGGCCAGTACACACTTTACAATGGAATACAAATTAATTAATTATCTCAATAACCACGACTGTCCCGGGCAGACGTAGGTACACGTTATTTATATACATGTATGTTTTTTATCTGTGTTTATATGTATTGTCGCTGACGAGCTGTATCGCAGGAGTTCGTATGTAACTCCTTAGATTGTAAGTGACACGCGGATAATGATTAGATACAACAGTAAAACAATTTCGGAGCCACTCTGAGCACCAACATTTCAAATTCGCAGGTTGAACCACAACTTCTTAACCAACTCACTTTGGAGTAGAGCGGTGGTAAGTTCCAAGTAACTCGGTATCGCTAACACAATAAGATTCCGTATAAAAATATTATTTCTAATAAATGGTTGTCTGAAATGATTTATATTATATTTATTTAAGTAACTCGGAGTCGCTAATACAATACAATTCCACATTCAAAAATTATCTCTTATAATGGTGAATAAATAATTTGATGTAAATTTAATTAATGCCATTTCATGTTCAAACAACATTTAATCATGTACAATCCAGTGAAGCATAAATTTCGAGTGAAACTAAAACCCGTTGATCCTGCCTGTCGTCCCATTACGCCACGCGTATATTTGTACCCACTACCTAGCAATTAGGTTTATCGCTGTTGTCTGACGCGAAGCGCTGTACAAATAAGCACTAGATTAAATGCCTGTTACAAATGTCCTATATATGTCCTACATATGTACTATTTTTCCTATGTATCCAAGTGATTATACTAAGTTAACAATATCATCATATGGTTTAAATTGTAACCGAAAAACGCAACTTTATGCCTGTAATCCCGGAAAGTGTTGAAGTGAAAGGCAGAGGAGTGTAGTAAGCTCCCACGTTTCACTAGTTACGTATTTATCTTAATATGGAACAGTGAGTGAGCCTATCGCTGTACACCGGAAAGACACAGACTTCGACCTATTATTAGAAATTTCCACCAATAAATTTAAATTAGAAAGCCCAATGCCGAACCCGAGAATTGAACCTAGGATCTTTTGACCAACGGTTGCGCTCTTAAGACCTCGACCAACGAGGCAGTAAAAAATATATTTCACTTTTAAATAAAACAGACAGCAGTGACAGCCTTGTGGTTAAGAATTCATCCTCTCACTCCGGAGGTCTTAGGTTTAAATCCATGGCGCGCACCTCATTAGAAAAGTGCGTTTTAAATTTAAATATCAATTACTAAAGGCGAAGGGAAATATGGTGAGGAAATCTTCACACCTTAGAATTTATAAAAAAAAATATTTTCTAAGGTGTCTGAAATCTGCCAACCCGCACTTGGCTAGCTTGGCAGACTATGGCCTTAACCCTCTCAATATGAGAGGAGATCCGTATCCCATCAGTGGAATTATAATGGGTCGATCATTATTATTATTATTTAAATAAAAAGGACGTATAAATTTTTTGGTTGTTTTTTCAATGTGCTATTAATATCAGGTTTGTTATTTTAAAATTAACTGCTTGAATACATCATCAAAAGGTGCAGACAGCTAAGCAATAAAAGGTCTAGAGTCGGTCCTTCGCTGAAGGTACAAATCGCTTCCGACAACTGCGCAGTTCTCTAACTTTTGTAATTACCGGCTCAGCGGCAGCTGATTGATGGTTAGGGTTATTGTTTCTAGTATAACTACATATGAATTCACATGTACACATTACTACATTATACATTAAATTAATTGAAAACAATGCGAAATCAAGACGTGTACAATATTCACTAACTTTTTAACTAGGATTTTGAGAAGTTTAAATTTTAGGGCAGCGTTAGTAAATACTAAAAAAACGTTTAATATGTCAAGTGGGTTCTCCATAAACTCTGAGCATGAGCACTTCAATAAAATAATAAAATACGCAATAAATATTAAAGGGGTTAATCCATTACGAATTGCAATTGGGGTTTTATTGCAGCGACATCAGTGGAGAGCCGGTAATAATTCTTCACTGGTATATCCGTCAAATTGATTTATGCAGCCAGGCCAGTTCGAGCTTACCTGCTGGTACATTTGTCTATCGAAAATATTGGATGATATTTTGTAATAAGAACAATAATTAATCTTCATGTCTATATACATAGCTAAATTACACTTTACGGCATAACGTTTGAAGCTAACAGTATATTTATCATGCTTTGTTACATTTGTTATATCGCTTTGCAGCCGAGGTTTGTAGAGTCATATGTAGAGTCATATGTAGAGTTATATGTAGAGTCATATGTAGAGTCATATATAGAGTCATATGTAGAGTCATATGTAGAGTCATATATAGAGTCATATGTAGAGTCATATGTAGAGTCATATGTGGAGTCATATGTAGAGTCATATATAGAGTCATATATAGAGTCATATGTAGAGTCATATGTGGAGTCATATGTAGAGTCATATGTAGAGTCATATGTAGAGTCATATGTAGAGTCATATGTAGAGTCATATATAGAGTAATATGTACATACGATAGACATATGGAGAGAAAGAGCAAGGCGAAATATATGTATATCGGGGGCGGTTTTGTATGTTTTGAGGGAGTGCTTATATACTGCTCGAAAGTATACACCAAATTCTAGATTACTGTAACTTTATTTGATCGTTGTATTTGGCAATAGCATTGTGTTTATATACAGCGTGTTCTGTATTTACAAGCAGTGTAATTTGTTTACACAAAGCATTGCATCAGCAAACAAAGATGATCTTAATTGGAAGTAATTACTTAGCGTGCTTACTTAATTCGTTATGTTCAATGGCGATAATGTAAACAATGTGTGGATGTTAATGAGGATTGAGTTTGTCACAAAAACGTTCTAGAAAGCCATTGAAGGCTCATGGTCTTGTTGGTTTACTGGTTGTTGAACCTTTGATCGAAGTTGTGGTTTCATCCTTATCATTTGTGATGAGAATAGATATATGAATACGTATTTACAAATATTTATATGTATCTTCTTCTTCTTCTTGTGGTGCCTCTCCAACTAGTGAAGGTTGGCTATCAGCTTCTTACTATCGTCTTTGGTTTTAGCTCTGCGGAATAGCTCAGCGGCGCTGGCTATTCCGGTCCACTCTCGGATGTTCCGTAACCATGAATTCTTTCTCCTGCCAACCTTCCTTCTTCCAACAACCTTTCCCATCATGACTAGTTGAAGTAGGTTGTATTTGTATTTATATATATGTATGTATGTAGTTCACCACTTATGTAAGCATCATAATAGAGTCACCGCTTAGTCTCATATCAGATTGTGACATGCGAATAATTCCGAGAAATGATTATTGTTATCGGGCAATGTACGTATTCGAGCAGATTTTACTTCCGTTAACAGCATTAATTCTAATTGAGAGTTATACCCTAACAATACATACATGACGTAATGGAACGTCAGGAAGGATCAACGGATTTGATTTGGCTGTCGGTATCATATCATATACACATATTCCATGTGATACAATAGAGTATATCTTATTCTGTATACCATGAAAGATACATGTTAGTAATATATTGATTGTTGAGATATGGATGTTAATTTTTTTCTTCTAGATATTCGTATTAATCTCCAAGGCGTTCTGTTAATTCTCACATGTGCCAATCTCTACTAATCCATCGTGCTCGGCTATGACCTATCATTTTCATTTTAAAAAGCGACCTGTGCTCTACAGCACAGCGTTATAATGGTTAATGATGGTGTCTGTAAATTCCGCAGATACGCAGTACCTACGCATTAATTTCTTATGATATATGTATGTAACATACATCATTTCCTTATTTGTATGCTTTTTTTATTAGTATGCGGTTGGGAGAGCAGTTACCGTTAAGCATGTTTATTGGACACGTTCAGCGTTACAACTCTACATCTGAATCGAACCGATACTTGGCGGGCGCTCTCGAACAGACGCATTACTAAGGGCTTGAATTTTATCGATCCAGGGAATCAGAGCCATTATTATATGTATGTAATATTGTATAAATCAGAATCCTTTTACTTATGTATCTGCCTATGACAGATTGGGGCAGATAAAACTCGCAACTTCGCGAGTCTGTAATTTTGAGCAACGTAATTAAATAAAATATTGTTTGTGTATATATTTGTGTGTGATACACTGCTGGGCGGGATGGATAGCGGCAAATGGAGGCATAAACATGGCCATAACATTATTACATAAAATATTGAGATATACTATTAAATTATACATACAACCCTTTTGCGTATTTTGAATTGCAAATAACGCACATTACAGAGAAAAGTTTTATAACGCTTATGGAATTTCACTGCGTGTTGGCTGCAAACCAAGTCTGCGGTTAGGGAACTATGAAACAGGGGTACTTAAGTATTTGTAGGTAGTGTTAGACAGTGATTTATATGTAGAATAAAACGTTATTAATACAGTAATTAACGACCTAAGTTGCATAGGATCACCATAAATATCAGAGGGATATATAGATTAATTCCCGGTCGGGTAGAAATTACTAAAGAAAGGAATCCGAAGATTACACTCAAGTTCGCTGTGGCAAAGATCTATGTCTATGTCTATCTATGTAGTGCTGACTGAAGATATTCAAATGATATTTATTCACCTGTTGTTTTCGATGGCCGTCCGTATATGATTACATATTAGTAAAATCAGTAGTGTTTCCGTTGCATTCACAACACTGAAAGTAATAGTGTGAAAACATCCTTATCTTATTAGGATTTTCACACAATTGTACTAATCGCAATAAATATTGAATTACAAATATTACGCTTTTTATGTCATGCTACCTTTAATTTGTGCTTGAGAATGAAATGTGTGTATTCGTTATAATCTTTGTTATTGTGCTTCCATCGACACAAAAGTGCTGGCACCGAAAACAAAGAACAACAAATTGGATCGCTCGTGAAACTCAATATTGTGGCGGTTGTAACGATTCGGCGATCAAATTGTTTTCCTGTTACGGTGTACAACGGATTCGCTGACATTTTTTTTCGGGAATGTTTTTATACGTGTACCTCTTCCTATTTTCACTAGTATTCAAGAGAAGTTGCTCGGGGAAAAGATTGTAGAGGTACTATCCCTATCTATATTTTTGTTGATCTATGTCACAGACCGCAGAGTAATTTCATAATATTGCAAAAATACAATCTCCGTCTATTTTATCGTACACCTATAGCGATACATGCGTTCCTGTATCTTATAGTTAAATGATTCTTAAGGAAACTTATAATGCAATATATCGTAATAATTCGCACGCTAATTACATATATAAACATTTCTAACGAAAATAATATTTTCCGTAACAACTGACGTCGTCTATATGACCGTGACTTTGTAAATAACAGGTGATGCGCAACAAATGGTCTATCCAACACTGAAAAGAGGCCAGCCAAGTTACCAGGTGGCAAGCAGTGTCAAACGATTTACGAAGCAAAATGTATTATAGCAATTGCGATCTGAAATACTACCGCTTGCAACGAACTAGATATGAAACGATTACAGTAACAATTTTTTAAAAAGAGACTTGCTGGTATATATTTCCATGATTAGATTCGGTTCATTGATCACAAGGAATATTGTGTGCTTAGTAAAATGAAAACAATAATATGATGTTGAATTAATAGTTTAAGGTACCACGGTATATATTAAGGGTCAGATTATAAAAAGGTTATATTATAAGAAGGAAGATTAGCATAGAGTTATGAAATAAATAATAAAGCCTTCACTTTAAAGATAGTTTTAGTGATACTACTCATAAATATGAAAGAAACGCGTATTGTATTAAAATATTTATCACTGTTGTACAACGTGATATTGTAGGTAATTTTACACGAGTCTTACATTCTTATTTTATATATATAGTATATAAATAATAGTCAATTTCGAGGCATTTGCCCATTAACTGAAAGATCGCATAGCACAATAGTGCTATTTAATTTTCCCTTTCTTGCCTTTTTTTCAAATATACAAAAGCGTGCTCGGCTTGCTAATGTTACGCGTTCACTGAATATAAGTATATTAAACATATTACTGTAGAATATTTTATAGGCTTGAAAATCACTAGGTGCGGCAACAAAGTTTCAAAAAACATCTTGTTATTAGATAATAGGGATGACTTAGTTACTACGTCAAATATCGTAAGCAACACTGTTGACGTTTGACGTTCTGAACACTTGTTGTGTGTTCTCTTTCAACTATAAGGTTGCGTGGAAGACATCACTAGTTAGGGATAAGACCGTAAAGATTTCTTGTAATTATTGATTTTTGATTGTCATATTGTAATTTACAATAAAGAATACTAATGCCACTATGGTCCCGGGTTGGTTCTTACTGAGATGTTTTCCGTTCTTTGCGTCACTGTGTCATTATTAATATAGAAATAAACTTGCCGCATAAATTATACTTTTGGATAACAATTCAGGAACTTGTTGTGCCTCCGTCACCCCTTAAATGTGAACGACCGCTACGGCACATTTCGACTCTGTCGCTACAATAATAAAGACTATAATTGATTATAAAATCTCCGCGCAGGTAGAACAAATAGTTGAATTTTGCTTGTAATACGGTTAATTGATAGGTGTACTCGACTTGTGGGACCTGATAAATTGTGACGATGGATTAATTAATCCAATTTTCCAGCTGTTTGTTTGTTCACTTGTTTGTTTCCCAGAACTTTTGTTTTCTATAGTAACGTTTGGTTTTCATATCTCAATATAAATACTGTTTACCATTTAAAAGTGTTTGTGGAGAAACACCGAATATTGCCTACTCTCTGTTTGTTTTTAATGGTTACTGATAAAAAAATTAGTGATCGATCGATACTACAGTTACGTAGCTATTACTTGATCATCTATTTATTAAGTACAAGTATATGAAAGTATATAATATGAACAAAGTATAATAGTACGTTAACAAAATTGGATCTTCATAATGTTTTGGTGAAAAAACTCATCGAACAAGGACAAAATCTCTATGAGGACCATTATGCATATAAGCGGCTACAAGAATATCATCACAATCGTTTTGTTATTATTATTCTGTTACTACCATAAATAATTAACTTTGAGGCTTATGAAAATATTAAATAATGAATGAAAACATCAGTTCCAAAAACTCCACATCCTTCAGTCTACCTCTGGCTACTTGCCTTCGATCTAAAACGCCCACTCAAGATCCTACAGACCGTGAAAATAATTTGTCGGCGCGTGCAAAAATAAACTCACTTCTTTTCGTTAAATTTATACGTCATTTTGTCGAAAAACGTAGAATATGTCCAATTACAAAGTTTACGTGAGCTTCGCAAGGTGCTCGGGGACCTCGTATGCGACGGTCGGCTTTTTATTCACTTTCCTGGGTAATGTATGCGGGTAAGGGATAATTTGCTATTTGCACAGAGTAACCAAACGTAGAGGTTGTATTAAAAAAAAATTCCAACACCATACGGAAAACAAGATTTTGTGGATAAAACACCGAGTTCAGAGGCCAGAGATGACTTAAAACTAGCGGGGAATATCTAAACTATAATTTATATATACATATATATATTTTGTAATTATAATTGTACAATGTTATTCATTAAAGTAGGCAGTACAGATTTTGGCAAAAATGAGGTGCTAAACAATAAATAATTACAAATATGGCATGTCGGCCACATGGAGCTCATTTAATGATAAGTATAAGTAACCGCACAGACAGCAAATTAATCTCTCAGAAGCTGGTACAATCAATAATAGCAAATATTTATCTTGATATTATGACACGTGAAATTGCAAAATTTTCACGTCCTCGGGATTGTGCAGAATTAATAAGATAATAAATATAAATTCGACTTTTCCACCAACGGGCCTACCAGAAGACGTTTCAGTATGGAATAAGTAGTGCCCTTGTACAACTGTTCTTGTATATATTCCTTTCTTTGTACTGTATACATAAAAAAACTAAAAAAATAAATAACAGGTAAGATAAGTAACAGGTAAGGTAAGAGCACATACAAGCGTACATACTGTATATGATTATACAAAAGTTACAAAAATACTCGTGTGTTGTAACATCTGTGAAATGCTGCTACTATATTAAAGAATTTGCGAAAGATACCTTTTACTGTAAACATTATGTGGTAAACTATTATTAATTGTCCGATATTTTCATTTAGGCAATATGTAGCTATACTATCAAAATGAGGATTGGATTTTCGATGTGCATGCCTAAATATGTATATGAAAATGTGTTTATAAGCGTGAAGCAACTAACGCGCCTGCAAGTTCTTCATAATCTATGGATCAGCTCGGTAAACTATGGCCTTAACAATTTTTCATACTACGAAGAGGATTATTTTCGAAATTGTAACGATAAAGGAATTTTATAATAATAACATATTAACAATGAATTATAGCATTAAATATAGTGTTACTAAGATTTTATCAATTTAAAAGTACAAACATATTTGGCCCTTGGCCATTGTGGCATGCCACGTGAAACAATTTACAAATAAATCGGTTAAACTAACAGAGTAACAAAAATGTAACAAGTTTAACCAAAACCACAAATGTTAAGTTGACTAGATCACATAGCAGTTCTCATATGAGTAGTTCACAGGAGCAGTTAGGTGTCATTAATTTTATACACAATGAACCAACCGAGTAAACCAAGTAATCAACTCCCGAATCATTGGCACAGTGTCTCTGTGACGTTGCTATCCTACATTTTGCGGCTGAAGAGAAATAGCCAGTTCCCCGCCGAGTATCATGTGGAGATTTCAGTTTTTTTTTCACATTAATTTATTCCCGCAAGGTTTTGCTGGACGTATGTGCTTTTTGTGAATTGCCACGTCATTCTCGGGGACATGGGTATTTTGAATCTCCGCTATTGCTGACATTTCCCTAACCCGTTTCTGTTTACATATATTTGCGACGAAAGCAAATGCGTGTGGTTTTTTCTATTTTATACTAACAATGTGTCTCACTAACGCCGTACAAATGAGATGTTACTGCAATAGATTATATCCACAATTAACCTTACTGTTTCCTAAAACATTGGTATTGCTTCATTCTTATCGTGTGGTGTTATGGACACATCACAGATCCTGTTTAAATCCAGTATACATTGTCACCAAAATTAATATCGAACAGTAAATACAGAACATCCGATGTTAGTATTATGTATTTTAACGGGTATGTTAATTATGTAAGTAAAATCACGCATGAAGACCACGCTTTATTAACGCCAGGGAGCTAATTTCACATGATTAATCAATTTTGCCTAATTTTGAATCACTGACTCGCAAATTATCGGTAATAGGTAATAGCTTCCGCCAGATATGACAGCATTTAGTAACTGGAACAAAGGCACGGAAATTAATTTATATTGTCTATATTAATTATATCGTAATAAACTAAGTCTAATTAATTTACAAGCACAATCTATGTGGATATTATGTGTGTTTAGAAAGGTAGGCAGAGGATTGTATCACATTCCCGTTGCACCAGTTACGTTATACCCCTTCGGGGATTACAGGTGTGATGTTACGTTATCAAACAGATAAGACAGATGTTTTGATATTTTGTGGGTATTGTGAATATAAAATGATTCTGTAGGTCATAAAAAGGCACCTATCGAATTTAAATATAAAATCTTTTATTTCAATTGCCTGCATTGTGAAGGACGACAGTTGAAAATATTTTGGGATTTTACGGCTTTCCAAGAAATTCAGATATACCATATCGATGTTTATTTGTGATATTGATTTCGTTATTGTTGTATGGTGACAGTTACAATAAAGCAGAGAGTAGCATATTTTGTGAACAATCGCATCCTTGATCGTTTAAATTATGAGGGCCGAATTTTTTACGTAACTTAGGACTGGTAGTTCATCACCATCACCATCATCAGCCTATAGCTGTCCACTGCTGGACATAGGCCTCCCCTAGAGCGTGCCACGTTGCTCGGTCCTCTGCTTTCCTCATCCAGTCTCTACCGGCGATCCTACGAATGTCTATTGGTAGTTCGTTAACCTGGAATCAAGACTTTATTTGCGCGCCAAAAGTTTCAAAAAATAAAATAAATAATGAGGAATACCGAATCACCACGCAGATACCGAGGCCATGGTCATAAGTGTTCACAAAACCCACGAGTATGGAACTTTTAATGCTTACAGAAAAACCGATATTAAATACTATTAGAAATTTAGTATAAGAGACACATCACCAACGACACTTTCCAACAATATATATTTTAAAATAGTACTAGGAAAACCAATCTTGGTCCTGAATTTCATTTCAAGTCTAGATAGTAGTATTAGTACCAAAAACATTTGTTACAAATTACACCTCGTGTTTTATTGAAAAAAAATCCTTTCGATGTTTTTGCCAAGTGACGTCATTTCGATGCCAGGCGTCGTATTTTCTCATATCCCCCCCCCCCCAGAGCGCCATAATTCATGAAAAAATGGATCACCCGCACACCGTCCTCTGTATAAATATAGTCGGATTTATACAGGTCTTTCTATAAACAATGATATAAAAGACTAGATGGGACAGTATTTTTTTTCAATTCTGTCTTAACCTTTAATTATAATTTTCGTAACTAAAGTCCCCTTATTTTAGTGAAGTAGTTAATTATTGTTAATGTAAACATTACTTATCTTAATTGTATTCACTGACATTCATTTTAATATGTACAAAGAACTGGATTTTAACCTTTATTTCCTTTAAAATAAGGATCATTTTACTTGACGCTAATACAAAACTTCTTAATTATGAAAACTGTTATTAGACCCGCTATTACTGTTTCTAATGTAACACAAAATCGTAGTTTCTTGAAAGCATGTATAAAATAAATTTTGCAAACCAAATGTGTTGTACAATATCTTTATATTTGCTTGTTTGTTTTGCTTGGCGTAAGCAGAGAAAAATGTTATTTAATCTGTATTTTGAAAGGGTTGTTGCGGCGTAGTCTTTAAAAACACTTATGCGGATTAGAAAACATACTTGCACTAAGAACTAGTTATAAGCTTTAGCAGTACAAAAACCGCACGTGCAGAAAGTTCTAAGATTGTAGGATTTCTTGTATTTAGACTAGAAAACAGGCAGACTGGCCATCAGATGTTAAGCATAGTCAGCGTCAGCTGTGGTCATTTGCAATAGCCGAGGAGTGGTTTGCCTGCTTTGAAGGACAGCCCTCTTTAGGCATTTCTTGAATAACTCCATAGCATAGTGCTCCGGGAAATCCTCCGATGGAAGCTCATTCCCCATTTTACACGTGTGTATTAACTGTCTGATTTAATCCACTTTCAGTGTTGTGGATTCTACACTATACCTATATAAAATTTGTTTAAATTGTATTCCTTGAACATTACCTTAATATAATATAATAAGGCAGAGGATTGTGGTACCCCCAAATTTTACATGTTATATTATAAATCTCATAGAAAACGCTTTGAGTTTATTACCTTACACCCTGCACAAATTCAGACTCCGAGGTACCACTAGGGATTTTACGTTTAGAAATAATAATATTTCACACTTCCACATAATATCTAATTACACTAACCAGCTAGCTCTCGTATGCAAGTAACAGTACAAGACTATGAAAACGTAAACGAATTATCCTAGCCATGGGTCTTTTTAATTAAGGACAATACGACAGACTACTTCATCATCAGCCTACTCTCGTCCACTGCTGGACATAGGCATCTCCAATGGCACGCCACTGAGCTCGATCTTCAGCTCTTTGCATCTAACCGCTGCCAGCCAGACGACTTATTACATTCGATATTTCAGATCTTGTTATAAGTCCTTTTAATACTACTTAGATTTACAACGAAAAAATCCTCTGGAGTATATTCTACAACCCATAACGAACGTTAAAGGGCGTCTGTAAAGGATACAAAAGGCTTTTGCTTGCTACTGCATCACAATGAAGTGGAATGGACTCCTCTCTGTGATATTTCTAGAACATTATATAAAACACTATTCTTTAAGAAAAGTTAAAAAACTTCATTGTCGACGATGCATTAGTAACTGTATAGGTGGTACGTTACACATATCGATGGGCGACGGTGGCCACTTACCAACAGATGACCCATCTGTATGTTTCCCAGGTTTAATTTTAATAAAAAAAACCTACAATACGAGTACCATAAGCAAGTATTATAGTATAAAGTTATTGTATAGTGAGAAATGTTGTCACATCTAGATATGTCGGATGTGTGTCAAGCCAGGTACATGGCGATTTATTCCAATGGAGTTGCCACAATATGTCGCCCGGGTCCGAACGACGCGACGTACATATCTGCCTGCCGATCACACTGCCCTGTACAGCGACCTTGCTAGTGTAAGCGAACCTTTTAAAATATACTACAACGGATTCTTTCACTTTCAGCCTGGTTTTGTTTGGACTTCATT
>DWMG01001018.1:0-16523 GCA_018244855.1 Elbella merops
CCTATTGCTATACACCGGGCACAGATCCAGACCTCGAGCCACTGCTGGAAATTTCTACTAGAAAATATAAGTTAGCAAAACCAATAGCGGCCAATTCGGGATTCGAATCCAAGACCACCGTCTTTGAGTTCACTTTCATTATCTATCGCGATTAAGTCAGCAAAGACTCACTCAGCTAACGCGATAAAGTCTGATAATTTCACTCTTCGAGGAGCACAATCCAGTAGTTAAATATTAAATGGGCTGTTGATGATGTTAAATATTTGATTATTTTATGGTCGTTCATATTTAATCAGAAGGTGTTAGGTCGAAGAAAGACATCGTGTAAGACAAGGTAAATCCTGCCTGGTACAGATTGCTTAAAACATGAGGTATGCTATACCTACTAGTCTAATCATTTTGCTACATAAACTGTGCCGAAAGAATGTTTTATTTCATTTTTCAAGAGCTCAAGGCAGAGCTTTTACCTCGTACAGGTTGTTTGGAATGCGAGGCACGATATATTAGGTTAATTATAGTTGCTATATAAACTAAACTATGGTTATTGTACATTAGATGAGCGGAAAACAAGTAATGGATATGGCACTTCAGAAAATTGCGGTAAGATCATTTTCAGTTTACACACACTGTGCTACAAACTTAACGTAACGTAGCGTAGCGTAACGTAACGTAGCGTAACGTAACGTAGCGAACGTAACATGGCGTAACGTAACGTAGCGTAACGTAACGTTACGCTGCGTAACGTAACGTAGCGTAACGTAACGTAGCGTAACGTAACGTAGCATAACGTAACGTAACGTACGACATGATCGTAGAAGGTAAATGTGTTTGAATCTCGACTACAATGTGCTATACGTATTACGTCATTACCGCACAATAATAATTCAACTTCATTGAAACTCGACGTACGTGTTGTTAATTGCACATAATTACGAATGGACCATTGTTTCACAGAAATTGCATAAGTATACTCTAATGTTAATAAAGAGCGCATTGGCAGGTTAACGTCGTTGCAGATTGCAAGCGATCTTCAAGGGTCGGTACTATAAAACGTTTGGGGCTTAGTTGGGTGATTGTTAGTGGCAAATTTCCAAGAACGCTTCTGTACTTCGTTAAAAGACTGTTAGCTAAGAATTATTGACCCTCATTAAAGGCTTTAACTGCAGTTTAAACGGATGTGGTAGATAAGTTGCAGCTATTTTAAATTTATTTTTATTTTATATTTAGTAAACACGCTACGTGATGTACAGTTTTTAAAACGCCTCAACAGTTTTTCTAATGCCTAATGAGCGATTTGCGATTTTGCTGTAGAACTATATCGTACTTGTTCAAAATCGTAGGCGAAATCGTAAAATAAATCCTTATAATAAAATTCTCAAAGATATTGAACTGGGAATTTTATGGACAGTGCTGGATATGCAAAATTTATGTTTCATAGTTTTTAAGACTATTCAGTCGGTTTTCAAAGGAATTTTAAAAGGAATGTCGACAAATCGACCGGAGAAATGATGTGAAAATAAATGTTCTCTCACTTGAAGAAGAATATATTGAGCGTCTGAAAACGATTTACTTTTGGAATAGTGACGTTAACGCGAATTTTACGATCTCACACTGTTCGCAACCAGACGCGGCGGGAATCAACATTTTTCTTTCATGGAATTTGGGTTTTTGATGTTGTATTTTGTATCGTATTGATAAAATGTTTTAGTACATAATAAGAATTGGCGGACAATGAGGAACGAAAATTGTGTAGAATTTGTGCTGTCATTTCTACATTATGTAGCAGTATTTTATAGCGACCACATTGGGAATAAAGACCGTAGCAAAATCAAAGCGGCGAAGTCAAAGGGAATATGTTTAACAAATCAGACTTCCACGTACCAGTTTGGAAGTATCCCAGTCTCTTCCGACATCAAATAATCCAAGATACGAATTAAAACGTGAAATCACAAATAATTTTACTGTAATGCTTAAAGAAATTAATTAAATTAAATTGACTGCCTCGTTGGTCGAGTGGTTGCAAGCGCTACTGACGATCGGGAGGTCCTGGGTTCAAATCCCGGGTCGGGCACTATTGGATTTTTCTAATTTAGAATTTCTAGTAGTGACCCGGAGTCTGGATATGTGCCCGGTGTATGGCAATAGGCTTATCACCTATTCCATTGTGGGCCTTAAACGTAACGTAGCGTACTCTGCCTACCCCTTCGCAGATTACAGGCGTGATGTTACGTTACGTAAAAAAATTAAACTTGGAACATAATTTCTAAAACCAAACCCAATTGTTTTGAACTTGACAACAAACGAACACTAACAAGACAAATAACTGTTGAAAGTTCTTCCGTTACACGTTAGTGGTTATAGTACGGAGATTCCATTCTCCCCTCGAGATGCAGCTGGGGAGAACAGTACCTAATACCTATCAACAGTATATACTAATCCTAGATATAATATAATCCTATATTTTGAGGGGATAAGCTCTTTTGTATAAAATTCTACTGTCGTTACAGGAAATCTCAAATAAATATTTTTTAATTATCGTTATATTAAAAAAATATGAAATGACAATTTTTTTATGGAAAATTAGATCCACGTTACTAGGATTCAGTCTTTGTTTACCTGTTTATGTCATTTCCAATCTGCGGTTGCGTCCAAACTGCGAGACCTTTACAACTATATAATAACGTTAAATGCGTAGTTGTCGCGACCCTGTGTCACTCGAGTAGCTTAGTTGAAGTGGTAAAAGTAATCCATTTTAAGTAGCGTGGTGTATTAAATTTGCCCAGTTTCCAGACAAGACATTGTGCAGATCAGAGAAATGGCATGCCTTTCGTCGATATAGATTCAAAAAGTTGTTTTTCTTCTGTTTAGGAATTCGAAAAATCAGAAAATGCAAAGAACGTAAGTATCTATTATTGAAAGTTAATTAACAGAAAACAATCGTATAGTTACACATTTGGTTTTATTATAATAAGAACAACATGTTTTATACATTGTAAAAATGATCGTTTCGAAAACAATTCGTCCTACATAGGGGTTCAACAAACCAGATTCGCAGCCAACGACAATGTTGATCCAAAATGCTGGGGCTGGAATGAAATCACCACAAAATGTAAGTAAACTGAGGTACGAGATGAGATGTTTATGAGCGATCAGAATATGCACACTATTAAAAAGGACCAAATATTTACGCTAAAATCGGTTCTGCCGTGGTGCTAACGTTGACGTTAAACAAACAAAGATTCCACTTGTTGTTCTGTGATCACATCTGCTACATACGTGGATTTTTAACAGAATTGAAGCAGATAATATTCAATAAAACGGAATATAAAATCGTAGGTATAATTATCATTGCACTTCTGTTTCAAATTGGAAATAGTGTATGTTGGCTATTGTTGAGATGAGAGCTTCCAATATTTGTGAAACCTAATATTTTGTTTAAGTTGACGATTGAATGATTTTATAAAAAAAGCATTTCTGAACAAAAAAATTGACAACCATATTAGAGCGTAGAATAAGAGTAACATACTGGGGATCCTTTATATGCTTGTGAATTTGTTATATTCAGGTATGTTTAACAAATGTAACGTTTCACATAATTGAAGTACTCTCTGACCTTTACCTATATAGTGAGATTTGCACGCTCTCCGTATCCAGGGATTTTAAACTTGTCGCGTTGTGAAAATGTGCTTGCCGAAAATAACTTTTAAGACTTCACAAGGTTGAACAAGGGCGTAAAATAATGAACAACTCTAGTTAAATCTGAGATAACAGTAAAAAGAACAAAAAAAGGAGTATCGTCGTCTGATTTACAAAGGTTTTTATTTCATTTCCTTTATTTATAACTTGTTTGTAAGGTTAAAGAGATATAGTACTTGGTGCTCTCTGCCTATTCCGTAAGGAGGGTGGCGTGATAATAAAGAGACTTGTGTACGTCAAACAATTTGTAAATAAATTGCATAATGCTATGTTGCAACTGCTCTGTGCTCAAAATCGATATACTTCATAGAGTAAGATTTTTAAGTGTTCTATCATCAGTCCATGTACGGTCTATTACAAATTAAAAATATTTGACTAAGTATATCCTAGAGTTTAGTTACTCAATAGACGCGGGATGAATTTTGTTTATTTCTGTAGGAGAGTGGGAAGTAATTCTTAATTTATTTTTGTTACTTGTATGTTGTTGCATCCCTCGGGGTATTATATATACAATGACAAAATAGCATGATGTTCATGGCCGTTTAAAGCGCAGAAGTGTCTGGGTCCGATTCCGACCAGGTGATGTCTAGATTATCCTAGGTGTCTGTTTTGCGTCTGGAAGTTTGTATACTTACTTGTGTGTTTATGAGTGTAAAGTACGGGTGGCTATCACGAGGCAGGATATCCAAATGTGTTTTTTTGACTACAGAACCCTTTCCTTAACCGATTATAAAACCATCTTCGTAATTAACATATTCAATCTCGACTTCTCAAAGATTCGCGTGGGAGGGTACCGTTAGGACCGCCGTAGGCTGTATAGTTTGTGCTCGTCAATGTTTTAGTTTACGAGTGATTTTTTGATCACAGCTTTGAGGTAAATTAGTACCTATAGTAGTCTCAGTATTAGTTATGTAAGTTTAGATCATATTTTAAATGATATTCTGTAATTTAGCATAAGTAATAACGATTTAAAATGGTCCTCTGTTTATCAATCCACTTACTGGAGGAAACCCTCCAGCCATGCACTTTGGTTTTTAAGTTCGTTGAGAAGTCAAAAAATCTTTAATAGAAAAATCTTTGTATTCAGTTTGTGAGCTTTTAAGTGACATACATATATAAATATATATTTAGAATTTGAATTAAAATGTTTATTGTAGTTTTAATTTCGACAGATACACAGTATTTAGTATACGCAACTGTAGTATTGTAATTAACGTCTAAAATTACCTACATTCACAAAAAAAGTTATTCGAATTGGACTTTTGTCTACGTTCATTTGTTTAGGGCGTGTACAATATATAATATTCATCATCATTATCTGCCTACTCCCGTCCACTGCTGGACATAGGCCTCTCCAATAGCACGCCACTGAGCTCGATCTTCAGCGCTTCGCATCAAACCGCTGCATATAATATATATTATAATCATATATAGTTATGCACTGTGTGCCGCCATCCTAATTTTGTAGTGAAATTGGATGGCAAGTCAATGCTGTGGTGTAAAGATTTATGGATTACTGCTATTATAATATGTACTTGTAGATACGATACAAGTTTCGATAAGTAAGTCTTTGAGTTATATATTATATTAGTATTAATGAATACTATTATAGTCCTCTCTGACATTCTAATGTGAAACAGTTCTTGAGGTACATTAATAATAAATAATTTTATGTGCTTCGAAGGTTCCTTTAACTTGACTTCTGTATTGTTGAACGTGTAAATAAAAGCAAATGTAAAAGTATACTAGAGTGTACAAATTCAAATTCAAATTTGGAATTAATATTCGTGTTCATCATAGAAATAGGTATGCCTTGATTGGAATCGTATCCACATAATATAAAAGCCCCGTTGGTCGAGTGGTTGCAAGCGCGACTGCCGATCAGGAGGTCCTGGGTTCAAATCCCGGGTAGGGTACTATTAGATTTTTCTAATTTAAAATTTCTAGTAGTGACCCGGAGTCTGGATGTGTGCCCGATGTATGGCAATAGGCTCACCACCTATTCCATTGTGGGACTTAAACGTAACTGGTGATACGTGGGGGTGTACAACGCTCCTCTGCCTACCCCTTCGGGGATTACAAGCGTGATGTTACGATACAAAAGCTCAACGGCTAGGGTCATTAACCACTATACCATTCAGATATATTTGTTGTTAAGCTGTGTTGTGCGTAAATAATTGTGTAAAAGTTTTCTAATAAATATATCCCATTTGAATGGCTTTCGTTTGCGGCGACTTGAGTTATTGTACAGAATACATCTGGAAAAATATTTAGAGTTCGGAAAATATTGCTACCAAGGGAATTGAATATCATTTACTTTACTTTTTAATATTTGTTTTTTATGCGTCGTCGATGTAGTGATCGCAAGCGCGCGGCTGCTGAGCTCTTGAGTTTTTTATTTGGGTGTTTAATAAGTAATATCGGTTTACGCAGACAAATTTCTTTTAATCGTATTTTGTTCATAAACTCTAAATCAAAGATGGTTTCCCAAAGGACTGAAAGTGTTGATCGTTGGATAAGAACAGTGGAATACGATGATCTATACTCGTAATTTGAATCATAATGATTACTTTTAATGTGGACGAAGCACGGCAGGTATGCAAGAATGGGAATATTTGACACTCCGTGCTCTCTGCCTACCCCGCAAGGGACTTGGGAAAAGATGTGTATGTACTTTTTATAAAAGAATAATTTATGTCGGTATTCAAAACTAACATCATTTATGACATACCTCTGCATGTTATGATATGTAATACTGTAAAATTTTTCATTGTACATTAATTTTCAGATTCAAAATATCACAATTGAGGTCTCCGGTCAACAAAATACTGGTCTAAGAGGTTTCAGGGACAGAAACGAGGTGAGTGAAAAGTACTTTATTAATATTCTTCTAGCAAGTGCGACATCTTTTTACGAGTAGGCGAGGATTGAGCTTAGCCGAAAAAGGATGGAAGATTTTGAACCTTCTCGAAATTTCCAAAACTTTTATTCAATCGTAATAACCAATGATTGTGACAGTCAGTTTTGCTGTATTGTACACGCAATTGTAGCCTGTATAGCACAGCTTGCTTAGATATTAAAAAAAAAACATTAATAAACCGAAATAAGGGTTGAAGGATGAAGCCAGTTTCGGAATTATTAAGCATTTTCGTCGATAAACACATCGCATTTAATATCTAGTATTACTGAAGCCGTTTCATTTTTCTATTTGTTCATTTTCTATTATTAATTACCAATCCCGTTACTTCATTTTCAGCACAATAACACTAAATTGATGGGTCTGCCACAATTTGTAAGTAAATTAATACAAAGTGTTATCGTCATCACATCAGCCCCTTTCAACGTATACCTTACTGACATAGGGTCTTCATGATTAAATTTCTCCTCGGATTTATTCTCATTATAACATATGAAGCTGAATTTCGTCGGCAACAGATACACCCCTGCTTGGTTGTGCGAGGACGAGAGCGAACGTTAAAGCAGAAAAGCCATATACCGATTTAAGTACCTACTCAGTATAACTTTAGATTTAAAAGATCATAGCAGACTACAGCCAGTAGCTCGAATTCGTTTCACCTTGAGCTATGACATCTAGAACATATAAAACACATATGTAGGTATACAACGGCTCAGTTCGTTTTAATCTATCATCTACCTTTTCATCGTTCCACTAGTGGACTCTGGGTCTCTCAGAATGAAAGGGTTAAAGGAATGGTGGATTAAAATAATTTCATGTTATATTTATGTTTTATTTAACATTTTATAGGAAAATCAAAGTTTATTAATATAGCTGATTTAATTTTTAAAATTCAAAGTCGAGATCACATAGGTCGTCATACTTGTATCATAAATGAAGGCAGAACACCTCCTGCGATAGGCAGTCGTCCTGTTCTACATTTTGTTGCGAAAAAAATATATTAGCATGAAAACGATATGAGCAGAAATTCATATTATTTGTTGAGTTCTACCGCGGACCACTGACAAAAATGTATTAGACTGCACACTCTCTTGTTATCATCATCATCAGTCCTCAAGAATAGCAACATGTTAGTGACCAGCGTCAAAGTTGTTTGGATGACGTGTATGAGCTGCTGTGGCTACTTGTAGCTGCTTACTTCTTTGCGCTCTTCATTTAAAAGAGAATTATATTCCTGTTAGTTACGCTTTACAACAAATAAACGCCATCAAACGTCCCTCGCCTGGGCCGTAATTATGTGAAAAACTTGACAATATAATAATTAACCTGGCATATTTAATTTTTAGTCATACTTTGTTCGGAAACTTTATGATGAAACAATACAAAAGTCGAGGAAAGTTTGCAATTAAATTAATTAGGAAAGTTTGCAATGGCGCAATCTTATTGTTAGCGGATTGTTTTTAATTACTGAACGATTATTACGTCGGTGAAGTTCTACTATCGTTGGCATCAAGATGTTTATCTTAACTTTTATAAACACACATACATACATATGACACATTTGTGGATGCTCATGATGACCATGATGATAGTGATAATGATGATCATCAAACCATGTTGTAATTTCTTTTGCAGGACGACTTCAATTCCCCTATACGCTGGGTGCCTTTATATTCAGTAAGTTTGACTTAGTTTTAAGTAACTGATAACTTTTTATATACTTTGACTTATTATTTGTTTTTAATCGACCCATTTATCATTTCACTGTTGAAATATATGTCTCCTCTCATATTAAGAGGGTCTACCACGCTGGCCAAGTGCGAGTTCACTGACTTCACACGTCGAAGAATTTTTTTTTTTAATTTTAGGTGTGCAGGTTTCCTCATGATGTTTTCCTTCACCGTTAACAAGTGATATTTAAATTTAAAATGCATTTTTGTAAAGAGGTGCGCGTCATGGATAGCAACATGGACCCCCGGAGTGAGAGGCTAAATTCTTAAGCACTAGGCTACGAGTATCACTGCTATATTAGTTATTTGTAGCAACAATATAAGATTTTCAAATAGCATTTCTTACTTGATATGCATTGCATTTGTACCGAATAAAATATAATATAAAAGTCATGTCAATAACAAAATTTAGAAAGAATAGGAGTGATCCCTTTAGGGGTAACAAAGAGGTTGTATGAATAAATGTATTCACGGTCAGTGTTATTGCGTTTGGATATTTTGATCGCATAAAAATGTGTGATTTATGTAAATGTCAATTCTACAGCATGAAACTGGTGATGGACTGGCTAAAGTGACGGTGAGATATATTTTTACAATTGTACCATCGCGCCAGTTCCTTTACGGGACAGCTAGAGTGCACCAAGTGCCAAATATTCCTATATTTTCACACCTGATGTCATTCTTCTACATTTTTCTCTTGATACAGGCGCGCCACTTTCCGCAACTTCTGATTTGAGATTATTCATTCTGTTATTACTTTGTTTAGTTAATAAAAAATATTGCATATTTTTATTAAATATGTTATGAAAATCATCCACAGGACCCAGCCACTGGACAAAATCGTCAGTATATTATCGATGTACGTATGTTTTAATCGAAGTTTCTCTTCGTGTAGTGTATTAATTGAATAAGATTCAAGATAATTTATTGATATAAATTATACGTACATAAATCATTATGTACTCACAGTACAACTGCTCTACCAAGTAAAGGTCGCTCAGCAAGCTACGAAGAAGGATATGCTCGTCGTCTCTCTGAAGGATCGCATTAGAAATGAGACGATTCGATAGTTTACACTCACGTACACAGTAAATACATACTTGTGTTTTAGTCACCCAAATATTTTTGCTTTTGTTGAGAATGGAATCCACAACTTTGATTCATCATTTAGGCATATTAACCTTTGTACCTCGGGACCAGTTAATGAAACGGATCTTTTATTTAATATATATTTTCATCAGTTATCAATTATTCAAACATTTTTAAATACCCTTCCGTCTATTTATGTTTCATATTGAATGATAAAACGAATTTGGTGATTGAGGTTATATTGACAATATAAGTTGTAAAACCATATTTTTTCAGTTGTTTCAAATACTTTTTTAAGTTGTTTCAAATTAGACTTTGAACATGTGTTTATATAGGGTGTAGTAGGATTATTTGTTATATTATGTAATACAGGGTGCAGTACTGGTCCCCGTGGTAGACTACAGCATTGAAAGACTTGGGTGGACTGTAAATACATTTAATTATAAAAGTTATATAAGACATTTTAATATCGTATCGTTTATTTAAATCAGTGTACCAGCTCAGAAGCAAATAAATAATGAAGAAATTAGTCATAATTCTACTGTCGGACTTTCTATTTGGGCAGTGTAAAGAAAATATTGTTCTATCACATAGGCTGCTGCTACAGCCGTATAGTTTTAACTGTACGTTTACGTATTGTCCAGAGTCAGCCTACAACGTCAACTGTGTCAACGGTGACCGCCGACGTGTCAGTGCTCAGGACAGTTGTAAATAACGTAGACTTCAGCAACATCGACGAGAGGGACTGGCTCGCTTTTGAAGTGGCGCTGGGCAACGCCAAGTATAACGAACAGGTGAGTAATACGAGTACATACATATGTACTAGGATTCAATAACGAACACGTGATTAATGTCAATATAAAGAGCATAGATGATTCATTAAATGTTGCTCAAAATGCCTTGTGGCTAAAATCAGTTTCTAGGAATATTCCAAAACCACAGACTTTAGTACGAGTATATTATGATGTAATATACCTTTCGGACGGAATTTGTGCGGAAATTTCAAAATATACATTACTGGGATTTCGCTTGAGGTTTATTTACAGTAAGAACGCTAATTCGTTCAAGAGGGCCTTATGAAACTCAAATCCAATTCAGATTTCGACCCTTGTACCCCCGAGCTCTCCACCTGCAAAACGGTCTAGATCGACCGCAATCCAGGTCAAAGTTGTTGAACATTTAAAATTATAACTCCTTTTAAAATATTTTGAATCGCACATTTTTTCGTTAACTTACGATAATTGTATTAAAAATCCGTGTTTTAATTGGTTTTTAATGTCTTTTTAAGGCACTTATGCAAAATTAAAACAAATCATACAAAATAGGACAGTTTCCTGGTATATTTGTATGTATTTTTACTTTATAGTTCTAATAAACTCATACAGATATGCCTAAGAAACTCTTGTAAAAAGTAAAACTCCTCAAGTGAAAGTATTTTTTTATTGCAGTGCGAAGGCGAAGGGTGTCAAGGAAGGGTGAGTCACCTTTTCTGAATATCACAAAGGTAAATAAGAATAGTATTTTATTGTCAAAGTTCGGGTCCCTCCAAGTTGGAGGGCTCAGTGCTTATTTTGCAATTTCAAATCTCGTTTTAACTTTGACAGTTGGGATTAGTATTTATAGTGGAGGGTAGTTGTGTGGTATTTCATTTCGAAAATAATTAGGTTGATATCTATCGATGTGGCTTTAGTGGCATATATATGTACATGGCTAAGGGCGGACTTTTACTCTTTCGAGCTATTACAATGCAGATTAGTAGAGTTACGCACACATTACATCATCGCTCAGGTGTGTCAGCACACAGCACGGGATTGATCTTACTTTAGTGGATTTTGTTCATACATCCCACGCTGGGCGTACTTAGTGGTGCTCAATTAAAGCACAGGTATAACTTATAGTTTAACGGATAGTTTGAAGTTATAGCAGACCTCAGATTCGATTATAATATTTATGATAGTAATCGGTACCAATTGCTAACCGTACAAATTCGATGGTTCTGAAGCACGGGAACGCTTAATGTAAATATTAGATGTTTAATAAAATAATTATGATACAATAAACCTTAGTCTTTAATTACGCCAATGTCTTTTATAACATAATAGAAATAATTACGTATGATTATACCGTCGCGTCAGGTGTCTTACGGCGTAGGCAGGAATACGATCTTATCCCTAAATGTTTTGTTTAAGTAGAATAATTATGTATTTGTTAGAGAACACTGAAAAGCTTTGTGAGCTAACCTAATCGAAATATTATAGATGAGTAAATTTATGTTTCAATCTGCATATAAAGCCGCTTTGATTCTTTCAATTTCATTTGTTATTTTTACAGAGAAGAGTCAGTATTTCACGTTTTTTAAAATCTCAATATATTTCTTTATTGTCTATATCTATGTTACTACATACATTTGTATTGCCTGTTTTTATATATTTTTTTTCAAATTCAGATACCTAAAATTCTACTATTTTTAAATATCTAAAGTGTCTTTAAATATCTAAATATAAAGTGAACTTAATGTATATTGATACAATAACTTCACTTTCGTGGAAAAGTATTGTTTTATACAATGTATGCAGGAAAAAGTATGTTACGAAACTTTATCAATAAACTAAGGCCGGCAACCTTACTGGACGCATACCGATAGAGCGTCAGCAAAGCGTGAATAAACTGGCCCAAAGAAGCTCTCCACACAATTTACCCTACCTTATTGCTACTAGAGTCAGATACGGGTCTGAATATCAAATATTCTTGGGTCATTTCGTAAGTGTCACAAAATGAAATTTGTTAAGTTAGGCCAGCTTTACTCATATATAGGGTCTTGGCTTGAAAGAATTGTATTAGGTATTTTTTCCTTTATTGAGCGCAATAAGTACTGAGTCATAACGAAGTTCGAACGTACCTAATTCCTGATGGAATTATTCTTTAGTGGGTCTTAGTTGATATATACAGAAACTGTTTAAGTAGGTGCAAAAAAATTTAAGTTGGAAAATTTATTATCCGAAAACTTCAACCTAATTTTTACTGAAACATTGGTACTCGTATCTCGATCTAAATCGAGAACAGATCTGAGGTCTGTCTATTTCAAGTCCAGTACGTCTGTGATGTTCCTACTATACTCCAAACTTTGGCAAGTAATAGGACTATAATTTGCCGTTAAAAAAGGATGAGTGGAATGCAGCTTGAGATATTAAATGAAGACTGTGAGATACATTTGTAAAAAGTGTTTTATTTCATTAGGATGCTATACAAAGTATTTAAAATACAGCACCATCTATTGTTCCATTTCATCAAACTCTGCTTATAATAATAATTAATATTATAATAATGCTTATTATTATAATTTTATCTTATCTAATGGTATCCAATATACCAGACATTTTATCGAATACAAAGAACATATTTATTGCTTGAATTAAGTTTGTAAATATTCTTAGATTTATTTTTCGACATATTTTATGGTAATTAAATTGTTTTAATTCTACAATTATTTTCTTTTTAAATTGGACCTTATTATTATCAGATATTTTACACTGAGCAACTTTTATTACAACTCATTGTAATGTACACACATATGTGTATATTCTATTAACATACCGTCTATAGAAGCGGGATAGTGGACTTATGGCTATCTTATATTGGACTGAGAAATCTCTTGTGGTCGAGGGTTCTTAACGTGATCAAGATGGCCGCGGTGAGAGGGTGTACGCACGCTGAATGCGTAATACTTTGTAGTTGTCAACATGATTATTTTTCTGTGAAAAATAAGAATAACTGCTACATTTTGACACAACATCCGCCATCTTTCTTATATTGGCCTAAAATCTTTTTGTTAAAAATACGGTTATGTTATATTGTGTACTAGTTATTTATTCACTTATGTCGGATACTATTTGGTATTTTTCTAATTTAGAATTTCTAGTGCTAATTAGTATGGATCTGTGCCCGGTGTATGGCAACACGCTCACCATCTATTCCAAGGGGAAATTAAACCTAACTGGTGAAACGTGGGAGTGTACTACACTCCTCTGCCTACTCCTTCGCGGATGACAGGCGTGATGTTACGTTTTTTTGTTACTTATTTATTTATTTATTCTTCATTTCTTTCACAATCGACACACTTGATGCCTAGTTGCATTCTTTATCAATCAACCCACGGCGAATGTGACAAAGTGTGGTATTTATAATCAATTAAAAGAAAGAATATTTTTTTCTCCTTCCCTTCTGAGTCTTCGTAAAATTCTATGGAAATCTGAGCTATAAAATATCTATAGATGTACTGTAACCCGAACAACTCACAGACTAACACTGGTGGCAGGATTGCCACGACTTTTTTATGGATGGTGATGGAAAATTCATTAGAACAATTTTCATGGGCGTTCCTGTGCTTAGGAAAACAATCGGTTGTCATTATTACTACAACTAGACAAGAGTGTTAAGTTTTTCGCTGGAGCCTTTAATAACAATTACGGTGTACAATTGAATTGCAGTTGACAATCGTAGTAGAGTAAGCTCGATATACTCTAGAATGAGATAAGATCTGCGTCAAAGGAACCGGTAACGCTATTCCTATGTGTGAAGGACAATGTTCTACAATAGTTACTTATGGATATATTTTGGTCTGTTCTATTTTCAGTGCAGGCGCACCGGGTGTGAGAGCAGAGTAAGTATTACACTTATTATTATACTATTACGACTAAGTCTAAATGTGGTGACTACCTCGTTGGTTTAGTTGTTGCAAGTGCCACTACTGAGAGGTCCTGGGTTCCATCGATGTCGCTCGGAGTATTACTGGGTTTTTTTTAAATTAGAAATTCCAGTAAAAACATGGAGTATTGATGTGTCCGGCATTTTTTTAAATTGAAATTCCCAGTAGTAGCGCGGAGTTGTGCCCGGGGTAATGCGATAGGCCCATCCCTTGTTACGTGGAATCTATAACGTAACTGATGAAAAGTGGGCACTACTCTTCTCTGCTTACGCTTTAGCGAAAATACAAGCGTGATGTGAGCTAGGACTTTATAATGTACAATAGATTAAAATTAACTAGAATATTCAAGCCTTTTTATTAATAAAGCCCTAAACTTCGATATTTTTGTAATCCTCATGTTTTGGGAATACTTTAAGCCTGAAATCACAACAGGTATATCAGAAAAACTTGGAACAAAAACGTTTTGCAATAATTTTACTTATTATAACACTAACTGAATACATTA
The DNA here is from genome assembly GCA_018244855.1 of Elbella merops. Lineage (NCBI taxonomy): Eukaryota > Metazoa > Arthropoda > Insecta > Lepidoptera > Hesperiidae > Elbella > Elbella merops. The sequence continues at coordinate 14,643 of DWMG01001018.1, forward strand.
TACATACATACATGTATGTATAATGTATTCAGTATGTACATCTGTAATCGCAGCTAGAGAACTCTACATATATTTAATATATCTTACTAGATTGGTTATTACACCCACGCTGGTTTCGAAGACCTGTTTTTTCCATGAGTCAGTATTTGCAGGGTTTGGTCGAGAAAGGCGAGTGTTGGCACCTGCGTCCATGAATATTCGCATGCATTAGAATTAAATCTATGATGAAATAGCAAGCTGCAAAGCGATTGAATATCAAATAGCTCAGTTTTCCTTAAATAAATGTTATAAATAAATTACGCCAGAAGCTGCGGATGAATGAATACATTACATAAATTTATTTATGTTAATAATTATTTATGGTCTGCATTAATCAGTTGTTTTTAAAGTGTTCAGCTCGCTGTTAGGAAATAACATTGTATCTCGAAATAATTTATAAAAACCGCCTATTTATTAAGCGGAGAACGATTCTGAAATTAGCGTTCGGTCGGCAGTAAGAACTGAAATCCTGATGTTTAACTGCCTCAGTTGTTATTTTGTTATGTTAATAATGTGTTCGACACCCTTGTTGTGTTGTGTGAGCTAGCCTTATGAAATATTGTCCTTTATTATTATTTATTGTTATATGTATAATTATTAAGTACTAAATAGCTGATTTCTTACTATTTTTCTAATAATAATTTTAAAAAAGTAACTCCACGCCTGCAATCCCCAAAGGGGTTAGAGATAGCAGAGGAGTGTAGTTTAACGTTTCACCAGTCCCGTTTAAGTCCGATGGAATAGGTGGTGAACCTATTGCCATACACCGGGCACAAATCCAGACTCCGAGTCATTACTAGAAATTCTAAATTAGAAAGATCCAATAATAGGTACCCGACCGGGTATTTTAACAAACAGCAGCCGCGCTTGCAACCACTCAACTAACGAGGCAGTTTAATAATTGTTATTGTGGCAGTAGAGATATAGTTAACATTAATTCTATTGAACTTTTCAGTGTTACGGAGATACGTGCGCTGCGGGGGTTAAGTATACCTTTAGGCCGATTAGTAGTTGTTGAATGACGATTTATGCATGAGTTTGTTGCATACCTTGAACTTTGTGTGCGTCAGATAGGTACGCACGCAACTGGTTAGCTACGAACATAATAATATGCCGCGTCTAGTAGCTTCTACATGACCGTGTACAGCTGTGGCTTATATTTTGACGTAACGGCCCATGTCCCCGACGTGAGGCCGAATGCGTCCACAGTAGTCCACCGTATACAAGTCTATTAACGCCAAATAGAAATACCATGCTATGCAATGCATATCATATTATCTTTGTTGCTATTTCAGTTATAACATTTTGGGATTTTTTTTCTTTCGACCTTTTTATCATCCTACTGTTGGAATACGGGTCTTCTCTCAAAATGAGAGAGTTAAATGCAAGTTGGCAGACTTGACACTTCTTAGGGAATTTAGTTTATGTAATACTTTTTTGTATATTTAAAAAAAAATTCGGATATGTTTTTATATTTTAATAATAATATTTTTTCAGTGTGTCGGCGGTTCCTGCTCTACATATGTATGTAATGTATTTTTTTTTATTTTTCAACATACATAATTTTCATACCTATTTAACAGTGTCTTTTCGATAATGCAGTCGAAAAAGTATTTTTTTGTATTAGCAAATATTCATAGCTCATATTAATTAAACATTCGTGTTGTATCAATGACCACCCCTATTAGTCGCAGTTCCGGATTCGATTCTGGCTATTGACTTTAATTTGGTTATAAGAAGGTCCCAAGATGAGCGTTCTACATTACTTTAATTTTTTTTTCTGAAAAAAATTGTTTTTTAAATTCTTTCAGGTGCTATTGATTGTAGCGTTTTATTTTATTT
>DWMG01001019.1:0-16522 GCA_018244855.1 Elbella merops
TAGAATTTATAAAAAAAAAAATATTTTCTAAGGTGTGTGAAGTCTGCCAACCCGCACTTGGCCAGCGTGGCCGACTATGGCCTTAACCCTCCCAATAGGAGAGGAGACCCGTATGCCAACAGTGGAATTGTAATGGGTTGTTTTATTTTATTTTTTATCTTCACATCTCATTCAAAGAGGAAACCAACGGAGTGTAGTACATTCCAACCATTCACCAAGTAAATTTTACGTCTTACCATAAAATGAATGGGAAGAGTCTATTACAATTTTTTTATAATTGAAGAAGAATACGTTGTAAAAACATTTCATTTCAGAAGCAGCAATTTTTAAATAGGATTGTAATTCCCACCATTATTTTATAAACCAACCTAGTTATTAAGAATAGGTAATCTATTCTTTTTATTACCTTCAATTTCACTATTCACATCAAAAACAGCGATACTAGCTCCATCTATTGCACAATAGGGTAAACTTACCACATGATTTGTTTCAATCAAGTAGTTGGTGTATATATAAAAAAACATCATTTATATTTCTGATATATAGAATTATAATATAACATACAAGAATGAGAGGCTTAAATGAACATTTTATAAAATCTTGTCAAAATAATTTTTCTGATACAAACTTTTGCAAATCATTAATCATAATTGCAATTAAACAAGTGAAATGGGACAAAAGAAAAACAATTTGAAAACATTGGGACTTGCAACCCGGTTCCTGGCGCCGACAACATTCGCGGTCGGCGAATCGACTTCCGGCACAGCGTTTCCCGCCGAAATGGATCGCTTCCGGCGCTATTTGTCATATCCAAATCACAGCCCGAAGCAGCTTTTGCTGACAAGTTATTCTGTCAATATCATTAATAAAAATGTATTTCTGTTTACAATAATACTTGCAAATTAAAAAGCTCCCGAAACAAAGAGTAATTAAATTCTAAAGAATCTGTAAATTTGGCAGAGATACAATATGAAATGAAAAAAATATTTGCATCAAATGAATAATCTTTATGATTATAACTATCCATATAGTTGTACAAATTAATATACGTACCACGTACAATAAGTTGTGTAATCATTTGTTGAATTCTATTTTTAAACATATAACATAAACATACAACATACATTTAAACAGACCTCATATGGTATCTGTCGCCATAGCGAACAACAATGAGTAAATATAAAATTAAATGTCATTTTGAATAAAATATTAAATTACGTTGAGAGTTGTTATGGAGAATGTTTAACAGCAATAATTACCGTTAATTGTTCTTGTATCCGAATCAGTGCAGTTAATTACCACGAAAACAAATCGGAGATGTATAATTGTGTGAACTGATTGCGTAATTAGCGCGACAAGTCAGCGAGGGCGCGGGAACAGTCCACCCTCTGTAATGTATTTATTTTTTAAATGTTACTCCTAATATCCGTAGGACATTATGCCTACTAATGTAGTGTTGGTTTTTTTGTAAATATAATTAATATTAAGGTTATTTAATATGTTAAGGGTTTTTAAGTAATTAACATAGGTATGTAAATCACGTAAAAACCCTTAACTAATAACTTAATTAGGTAATTTAAGAATCATTTATATATGGATGTACTATCCAACGTTTTGAATAAAATGGCATTTATGATTATTGTGAGTTTCTGATAACGTGTGACAGTATTACTTAAGATATTTTAATTTAATATACTTAAGTGAATGAGGATATTTTAGAACACTAAAAGACAATTAGGTCAGGTAAAGAAGAAAAGAAATTAATGTCAAAATAACTTAACTGTATTAGTAAATCTATAGAAGCATGATCACATAGACGTACCCACTGTTGTATTTAAAACATTAGCTTATTTAAATATCTAATTACTATATATTATATACCTATTTACAAAAAAGAGAATATTTTACATATTATACGTATTGAATATTTTACAATTATACGACCGTATAACTTCTTAGTAAACTTATTTTCTTCCTGAAAGCAACATTTCACGCACCAAAATAATTAAGGTGTCTAGTTTCGATTTCGTAGTTCATTGACTTTAAAGAACCTTTCACAGTGATCTGTGAAAGTTATTTTAAGGCGGACGTTGTAAGTGCATCAATTTATTTCAATTTATAGGAAGGTATTGTTTACGGCGGGCGAGGGCGACGTTCCCGCGTTTCCGGCCTAGCTCCCGCCACGAGCGCGACGCGTGCCGCGCCATCTTTTAATTGCACCCTACAACAATTGCCATTTGTTGCCAGATAGATAAACAATAATTGTTGTAACCGAACACAAAAGAAATTTTTAACGTTATTCAACTGTTTCACGGATACTTTCTGAATGCAAGTATTTTGTGATATCTAACGTTTTAGAATTATAATATTCGCGTGATTGTTTTATCTATAGCGTTAATGTTGTTTAACAATTGTCACAAACAGTGTCGTGTGGTGTATGAATACTGGGGTGCTATTTGCGAGATTTGTATAATTTTGAGTAAAAGTCACGTCATCGATTTCAATAATAGTGTTTATCATTTTACACGCTGCACTTAGAATGTAATGTATTTATTGGTGCAGGAGTGTATTGGTGCAGGTGTGTATTAGTTTCAACACAATTAATCAGCATTTGGCAATACCAACTTAATTGAAACGCCGAAGATTGCGGTTTGTAATCGGAATCGGAATATGTAACATTGATTAAACGGCTTTCAATCTCATCATATATTTAACTAATGAACTTAAATTTACTCTTTGTGTATTAGGATTGGACTAAAATCTGCCACTATTCTGTAAATACACACAAGTATATTGAACAGTTGAAGTAATCTATATCTGATACACTGTAATAAAGAAGTAATGTTTTGTTGAGATGGCTAGAACAATGCAAAATTAATATTCAGTACTAGTGGCGATCGAAATTCGATCGTAAATCATAAAAAAATCAGTTTGAGCGTTGTCTAGGTTCTACCTAATGTTAAAGAAACGCTTGTTTAAATCTTTCCTCTGTATTACTTATTGACAACATCAGTCTCATGTCTGACAATGACAATGGGAACGTAAATAATAAATTGTTTATTTAATTCAATTTAAGATATGTATTTGTAATACATATTACACATACATTTTAGTGAGACAAACAATATTAATCTATTCTCAATTTGACCACACAGACTTTAACCTAAAACAAAAAAACTGAAAATACGAATGTAGGTATGTGTGCGTCTCAAATGTATGGTAGTGTGTGTAATGTTTTTTTATTGATTTCAGTAATTTTTAATGCATTATTTTTAAAAAAATATTAGCATTCTGCACTTCTTCTCTATATAAACTATAAGTGTGCCAAATTTCAGACTCTTCCGCCCGCGCAATTTTCGTAAAAAGGGATACAAAGTTTTTGTTTCACGTAATAACTGTATTTAAGTCTACATCTATATATATCTAGGTCTAGATCTATGTATATTTAGATCTAAATCTCATGCGAACTTCGCAAAGCTACAAGTTTAAAATGAACACGGTTTTCCTTATAGAACGAGAGGAGATAAAGACATACTGACATAATCACCATTACACTCTCACTGCTTTAGGAGTTTATTACTTAGAAGGTAATATCACGCCTGTAATCCCCAAAAAAGTAGGCAGAGGAGTATAGTACACTCCCACATTTCATTTATTATGTTTTATGTCCCATGGAATAGAGGTTTAGTTTCTTGCCGTACAACAGGCACATATCTAGACTCCGAGCTACTACTAGAAATTTAAACTAGAAAACTTAAGTTACAGAATCTAATTTAGGAAATTCAATGCCCGATGCCTCTCGATCAGCAGTCGCGCTTTGCAACTATTCAACCAACGAGGCATTATTTATTAATAATCTATAACATTTTTTTATAAATGACAAAAATCATCATGACACTAAATGACTACATGTTATATTTGATGGCATCTCTCCACGCGGGTTGTCCATGTGATTTCCAAACAAAAGTTTAAGTTACCGACAATTAAGGTGACCATTACCGCAACAAATAAATCAAACACGTGTAGGATGTGAGAACAAACGTCCGCCTGTCGCGGCGCGCCGCCCGGAGGCGGTGTACGCCACGGCAAACATTTGCTATGCCGCACCCTTGTGTGCACCGTAGAAGCGATTCAACCATATTTACCAGTCAGTCAATTGTCAATAAAGTGTAAAATTCCTGTCCTAAACTGTAAAATTCTAAAGCTTTTCTGTTTGTTAAGTGTGGGGATTATGGACATAAACTTTCTATGCATGTCCACTAGTGCGTTTATTATGGGAGGCCTATGGTCCAGCAGTGTCTGTGGTAAGCTGATGATGTAATGAACAGTATTCCCGAAGATGTTTTCCAACATCGTTGCAAGAAGAAAAGTTTAATCTTAAAAGGCACATAAGCGCCAGGATTTTGGACCCGGGGAGTGGAATACTGAATTAGAAACTATTAGACTACCACTGGTGGTATCACTGTATTTGTCATATTTTAATTTTGTTCTACATAATTTTAAGAACTTTTACCTCTACGTCTAAAGGTTCACACATGTAACAATGTTGATACGTAAGGCACATGGTGCCAAATTTTGATTTTTTTTTTTAAATGATGTTGTATAAATAATAGACTTAGTAATTTAGTTGCTTTTTTATATTACAGAAGAGATAAATTAGCATGCAAGTTAATAAGTGATGACAATTGGGTTCGTATTCCCGAACATTCTATTGGAACATCTTGTATTATGTGACAAATATATTTTTTATGATTTTTTTGAAAAAAATCAAGTATGTCGTTTAGGACCATTATACATTGAATCGTACATGTATTTCATGTCTTTTTCTGTATAAATAACAGATATATTTTTCTCGATTAGTAGCCATAATTCAATTGTAAAATCACGGAAATGTTGTTAAATGTACCTACGAACCGTGAACTTTAACCAAAGGTCACTGGTTTCTGGGCCGTTGCTATTCTAATTAAAATCGTTTTACATTTTACTCTGTCAGCGTGCCAACTGAGTTACAGCTCTTTGTCTGCTGCGCACATCAAAGAAATCTTTGATTGAGTTTTTATTCCTCGCCCATACGTTCGCGAAGTAGGTACTTCCGCGTAAACCCATTAAAAACCGTGAAATAAACGGGCATACATTGCCGGCGGAAAATACAATAAATACTAAAAGTTGTAAATTAAATAAGACTTTTATTATTAGCTAGCCCATACCCGATACTCCGTCTGTATTGTTTATGATAATAACATTATATTTTAAGTACAGAAAAGAAAACATTACAGGCAAAAAACACTCTTTTAATCTAATAAACCACTAAAAATTGTAGTTCCTTAAAATTTTAATGACTATATTAAACGGAGCTCTTATATTTTATTAAAATAAAAGCTGAGGGCCAACTAAGAATTAAAAATAAAAGAATAATTGAAATCTATCTAGTAGTTATTGCAGATGCAATAGCAGCTCTCGATCAGTCTTTATATATAAGAAAATATCACGTTACAAATGCATTCTAATAAGGAAAATACTATATACGAGTATATGCTACTCTAATCAGAATGTTATCGTCAATATATGTACTTTTATGTGAAGCCTATAAGGTTATTCTCATATTTACTTTGTAATTCTACTAGTAATTGTACAATTTATGGATACAAAGCCATTAGGAACTTCAAAAATACCTAAGTCAAGTAAAAGAAGCAAAACCAATATGTTACACATTCATTCTTCCTTTGCGATTCAGACGCAATACGAAAATAGAATAACAACGTTTCTGTTTATCGGACAGCTTGCCCGTGAGGAAATGCTCACAGAATTATCGAGTGAAGCTCCCATGTAGTATGAACATTATGCTGGAAAAGTTTTGTGTAACAATAGGTAATGTCGCAATTTCTATGCTTGAAATTCCAATCCGGAACTACCAAAACCCACTTCTCTAGCGAGGGAAGCTCCCAACTTCGCTATTGTGGCGCCATCTACAACTGTCCGGCACACTGACGTGTATCCGGCTTCTCTTCAAAGTCTCGAGCTGTCAACTTGGTAGCGGATGCTTTAGAGTTTCCTTGAGGGTCTTTTTATTCATACAATTCTCGAGAAGATTTATATGCTTTTCATGGAACTAGCAAAAAGTTTTGTCAAGCAAATAAAATGTAGGCTACATATTGAACATGTTGGTTTATGAACATGTCGCGTCGCGTCAATATGTAAACATTTTATTATCGAATCATCGTATTGTTAAGTACATTAGTTTCATCGAAAATAAAGCAGAGATTCGGTTGAGTTTGATGAAGTGGTTTGAATTAGTTTATCGCAAAAGTTCCTCACTTTTAAATCCAATTTCATTGTTGTAAAACTTTGGTGAAAAATGTTATATTGAAAAAGACTCGTAGTAAAGCGACCGGAGCATCATGTATACGCATCATTTTCAGCGTGTGTACGTGGGTGGGCACTATTCGTAGCAAGGTCGGGCGATATAGTGTTACAGCTTCTTCTAAAACTATTTAAACGTGAACCCTCGCGCTCATTTCACAACTCCCATCAAGTTCCCATATCCAAAGGAAGGAACCAAACGGTGAGCTCACCGAAGACTGGTGGTTACGTATGATTGCCTTTGTTGTGTGTTGTCTTCCTACGCAAATCGACACACGTCATTACTTGCCGGCTAAACAGACGCCTTTACAGTGTGTGCTGTAATGTAATATATATTAATAACGTACATAAGATTTTTTTTAAAGCGCTGAACGTGGTAGAACATGCATGAAAGTGTCTGATTTCATATAAGTAGGTACCCAGTTTTGTTGATGTGATAGACATGTAGCGATTATACAACTAATATTTGATTCTAGAATAATGCTGGAATAATAATACGTCTGTTGTCGCCAACGATAATTTGCAACTAGGGCTCTAATCGAGCGTTGACTGAACGATCGTTATCGCCACATGGTTTCCCACACATTATTAATTTGCCGAAATGGCCACTTCTGGACACTAGAGGCTAGTCGTCGTCGGCTAGTCTGATCGTGTTGAAAATAGAAAAATAACCTTTTTCTCTTAAGTTTAAATTATGAGATGTTAATGGGACCCGCGTGAGTGATCGCGGGTTAGTAAAAAAATAAGTTAAATAATCGTTCACACGGTTGGTTTGTGTAAGAAACACATTCTAGTATAAAGTCCCGGCCACCGAGTAGTTACAGGAATTACGATTCTAACCAGTTCGACCTAGCTCTACCTAATAGTATTAGTGAATAGTACAGTGTCTAATACGTCGAAGAATTAAAATCGTCATATTTTAGGTACTGGTTATGAAATATGTAAGAGACATGGCAATATCTCTGAGGGATGTTTTTCACATGTTGTCACTGGATATGAATCACTTAGGCTTCCCATCATAGCCATGTATATATTATATCAAAGTAAATCGAAGGAGAATAAACCATTATCCGAGTGTACGAATATTTTATATTACTCGTAGGTAGACAGCAGTAAACATTGTGAGCTATTTTGTTATCTTCGGTTTTTTTTCCTGGATATGCACTTTTGCCTACACCGTAAGTTACAAACTGGATTTAGGAATATTAAATTACCTTGGCCTTTTTTGATAGCATTTCAATTAAACCACAAATTCAAAAAATCCCTATTAAGGAAAAAGTATAAAGAAACACGTAGATAGTAAAGTAAATATGTATATAGAATATATATGAGAATCAGGGTAATGAAAAAAAAAATCAGTATATATGCGTTAATGTGATTGTAATTATACATTTATGGAAGAGATAAATTTCATTTTAATTTGATTTAACATTTACAACCAATATTAAAATATTATAATTATAAGGTCATCTTTTCACCATTTGTTTCAATCATTAAGTATGATTTCTTTTCGCGTTATTAATTATTAAAACCATTCAATAGTTACACTCAACATTATTAGCAATAACATTAGTATCATATACTCGTGAGGCCTTTTTACTACTATATTATGAACGTGACGACTTTGTTTATTAAATGTTTTAATATAGTAAATAAATTAATATTATAACATGTATATATGTGCAATCGATTTAAAATGCGAATGTTGATGTGAGACGTGTTGAGAGAGATTAAGGCATACCTCTTTTGAACAATAATAATTCAGATGCTGTCAAATAAGAAGCCAGAAGAGAAATTCAGAAGTCTCCAAAATTGGCGTGCGCATACGAAGACAGTAAAAAATGTAAATTAAATATATCAAGTCTGTAAGGGCAGAAATATATGGAGCTCTTTGCATACCCTATAAGGGCCCTCGTGAGATGTATAATATAATATTAATATACAACATGTTATTACCGGAAGTCGAATATCATCAATATTTAGAGATGACACAACATGTTGTGGAAAATCTCGTCATTATTCCAATTTAGATATGACGCAACGCGACTACTCGGTATTTTGCCAATCTTACATTTTACTCCTGTCATTCCTGACTCCCAAATACAGGGGTCACTCCTGTACACGTATTCAATGACTGTAATACATAGGAGATATATAATATTTTACTTTTGATGACAATGATGGGACCGAACTAAAGTGTGGAAAAACGTAGGTTTAACTGATATTCATGACGTACATTCATTGGGCGTAGAATACTTATAGAAATTCATCTCAATTATGTAAAGCTTTAATGGTCCAGTACTTTAACATGAAACATCATGTAATTCACAACAATTTAAAACTAATCAGACCTCAAATAAATTAATGGACAGTTAATTTATTTGAGGTCTGATTAGTTTCAAATTTCTAATGATTATAGCATATCATAGCATATGAGAACGCCCAGGTTGGCTGGAATGTGAACACCAAAGATATCCTTATTAGAATCTTAACCCCGATTAGTTTCTTTCTCTGGTACCAGAGACGTTAGCAGACCAGGTCGTTCGCCATTTAAAAAGTGCGATTCTCGTGCTGTTTTCTAGGTTGCAAATAATATTGGATTTTTGATTGATAGAAGATTGAATAGCGCCTTGACGTACGCGAGAACGATTAGCCAACAGCTGTTGACTGACGTCATAATGTCTCTCAGACACAAAACTAGGTGTTCATGTACATGAGTTGGCGGGAAAACAGTAGGATCATAGTTTGATTAGAAAAGTTCTATACAATGCAATGCAAGTTGTGATACTTAATGCTTCTTGCTGACTTACTTTTTCTAATGAGTATTTTCTATATGGTAAGTGCTATATTCAACCGAACGGTGGTGATGAGAGATTCTTTTAGAAAATGGGAGATTCCTGTAAATTATAGTCATCCTCAACGTCGAGATGCTAAGTAAGAGATACTATTAAAATATTGCTGTCATCTTGTGACCTTTACTACATAATATATTGATATAAATAATCCCCCAACAGATCAGCATATAACTATACAAGCGTAAAACGTTGCACGTGGCACGTAATACGTTATACCGTATGAAATCTACGGTTTAACGGTTGTTCCTCGTAGTTGGGGCATAAATCTTCCATTGTATATTTTTGTTCATGTGTGTGTACACGTGCATATTTGTAAATAAACATAGGTATTATATCTCCTATTATTATTAGTGTATGGTTATCCTAACTCCCCTACATGGCGGGTAGAGAACACGATATGCCAAAAATATTTACATTTACGCCAAGTTGCGAGGCGAGTTGCGATAGGTAGATGCTTTTGGTCATCTTCATGGAATTTGGAATGTCATCCATATACATATGTATATAGGAATATGTATTATAGTATATTTTTAAGTTACACCCAGGCACTCATGTTTATACAAACTATGTTTATAGTAACTAGCGTCCAATCCATACCTACTTGTAAGTATCATGTTATAACTTGTACCTTTCTGGCCATATTGAAATAGACTTGAACGTTTTCAGCCGATCCTATTTTAACTCGCAGTTGTTCATTATTATCAGTTATTTTAAGTTTTGGCACAAGACACACACACGTAAGTACTTGTTTAAAAGACAACGGGCTGTCATGACTCTCAATGTATTTACATATAGTTACTAAGTTATTCACGTTGGGAGTGCGATAACAAGTAGAGAAAGCACAAAAAGCGGATTACAACCAGTGAAAATTATTAAATATAAAAACAGTGCGAGGAAACTCGCACACCTTAGTGTTCTTAGTAATGTTCTCTACTCTAGCATGTGATGTCTGCCAACCCACACTTCGCCAGCTTCGCAGACTGTGACCTTAGCTCTCCTTATTCTGAGACGAGATGTATAGAAAACAGTGAAACGATAACAGGATTGCTAATGATGAAAACTTACTATGAACGCAACTGGTGGTGCTCCGAGGAAGAAATATTGATGCTGGTAAATGAATTATTAGGTACTGAATATAGGCACACGCGACGCGAGCCGGAAGTTCCACCAAATTGAATTCATTTCGTCCGCACGTAATGTTGAAAAATAATAATATTACAGTGACGCTGCAATCAGCGCTATTGACGTCAAGTAATCGTCTCAATATAAGTACTACGTAATGCCAAAAAACAAAATGTTATTACAAAACTATTCGACATTAGTCGGACTCTGCAATAGCAACTGGCACTGATACTGTAACAGATATAATTTATATTACAAGAAACTTTGAATGATTACTTGGCTTGTTTATTTGAAAATGAAATTCATTAAGAGTTATATACTTACCAATTTTCTTTTGATTCGGTCGCTTGGGTCACTTATTAGAAGTCACCTAAGTATTTATAGATATGACAAAATGTTCCACATTAAAAAGGAGAATTTCTTAAATATTACAAGAATTACAATTATAATCAAACTTTCTAGTACATATTATATGTCACTTTGTTCGTTACGCGGAATTATTACATTGAATGATATATTGTTATATTTATCGTAAGAATTTTTTTAAATCGGTACACTTAAGTTCAATGGCAGCATACTGTTATTCCTTGATACCACATTAGGTGTAAGTTCATTGTCCTCCAAATAACGTCATCACTTAGATATATGTATGTAAGAACAGAATTCGTGGTACTCCCAGTTTCACCAGCTATGTTATACGAGTAGGTACGTCTAATGGAATAGGCGTGGACCTATCGCCACTTGACATTGATATTTCCATATTATATACACTGTACCTCGCATGGGTCTACACAATTAGCTGAGACAGTCTTTTTATTAATGTATATTATTTATTAGTCTATTTGTAAACTGTATCCGTAAGTAACGAAGTTGCTTCGAACGGAAGCACTGTATTGCGAATTACGTCAATACCCTATTACTGTTTAGGAATACTTTTTTGAAGGAAAGAGTATCAAACGAGCAGACAGCGCTCACAAAATTAAATGACTGCTACCTCTCATCATGTACATACAATCGACCTTCAACAGGACTATAGAAATAGATTTTTTGCTGTCACATAGTCCAGTTAAAATAAGTTGTTAATAAAATTATAGGATTCGCATAATTAAATTGATGCTATTATTGTATTTAACGATTGTCGTTAGTCATTTACGTAACAGTTGAATAAGCAGAGCGATTATATTTTTAATTTTCGAACACCACATCGTATGACATCACGATTTTTTCCAAAACATCCGATCTATTTTCATGGTGTGATCGTGTACGTGACGCTGCGACTATTGGCGTGTGAACAAATTGATTATGCTGTTGATTTATCGTTTTGTAATAGATATTTATAAACAGGTAAACAAAATGTATAGACACTTCGCTAATAGGGCATAAAATAGGCTGGCTTATAGATTAATCGTGGAGCACATGACTACTATTGCGCTTGAAAACTTGGCGAGTGCACTCACTTCTATAATGAAGATCGATAATTAAGAGCAGGCAACAGTACTACATAATATAAGATGAATAAATAATAAATTTTCATTACCATCATAATTGTGTAAATTTATTTTCATTGTGTAAATGGAAAATTTCGTTTATGTTGGAGTCGAGGAAAATTTTTTCATAAACATCTATGTGTACAGCTATACTACAAATAATCTCAAATATTCCAGAAGCCATCTGTACACACTTATGTGTACACAACAGTCTTTATGTGTGTTACGAAACCCAGTACCTATAGGTATATATTCATATGCAAATAATTTTGTCTATTATACACGTTTTATGATTAGACAATTTATTTTTGTTGCTTGAACATAATGTCCTTCTATGCAAATGTACATACACACTTTGTGTTGAGACCCCACTTTCTGCATTTACATATAATATTTTAACACAACATACACGAGAAAACATTTACCTTCAAGTTTTATTTGTAACTAGTAGTAAAATAGTAATACAATAAGTTAATTCGTCCAATGTAGGTTGCATGCAGGTCATTAGACCTATTTTCTACATATCTCACATCTTGGTTTTACATCATTAGATGTGAAACCAAGATGTAAGACATGTAAAAACCGAGCAGATTTCATAGGAGGTATATTTTTAAAATCTCTTATGAGCTAAGAATCATTAAAACATGTTGTTAAACGTCTTAGATGAACACACGTGCAATTAGAGGACGGTGTAAGGGCAAATATACCTAATAATTATAAGTATGACGTCAGCATTAATATTAAAAACAAAATGACCGTTTATCACGAATCTGTTTCACTGTGCATTTTACATAATATATTGTCGTTGGTTTTCGGTTTGCAACTAGTGGTAGTTGGACACATGTTATTATGAGGCGTTCGTTATTATGACACTTCACATGTTGTTCTCAGACCGTCACAAATGTATTGTTAATATTGTTAGTACATCAGTGATTGAATATTATTACTATTATTATATATTATCATCACGACTGGTCCCTTACGGGGTAGGCAGAGAGCACCGAGTGCAAAATAACTGTATCCTTACAGATCTGGTCTTTGTGATTGATGTTAATAACTTCAGCATAAAAGAACATGTCATTAATGATATGATCAATAACGTCATTAATGACATGATGTTGGTGGGGTAAAGTGGGTACTTAATTAAAGGTAATCTACGGGCTTGTATACTTGTGTAATATAAAAATGGATATCTGTGTTGCGTGCAGTACATTCGGTAGTAGCGCTTCCTTCAATATTACGTATATTGAACGAATCGGCTGTTTTCAATATATTTCAGAATTTATTATATGTATTCGAATGTACTATTATACATGATATTATAATAATTAGGCATTACCCGTTTTATTCGGACAAGAGACCCGTTTAGAACAATGCGATAATTCGAGATATTGCCATGTCTCCATACACGGCCAAAGTAGGCATGAAGAGGAACTATGTTACAGTGATCAGTCTTAAACTCGTATTGAAAATGAGTATATAGGTACCTAAATAGATTTTTTTTATCCGTTTTTACGTTTAACCACAGCATAAATACCTACTTATGTTTATTACACAAATATATGTGTAACATATAGAAGTGGAAGCCACAACTCCGGCTACGATGCTAGGTAAGTTAGGTAAGGACACTAACCCGTGGACCAGCGAATGAACCAGCCAAATGATTGAAATATTCATAATGAATGAGCCTGTACTTTTACGCTAATCTGTTAAACTAATCAGACACTTAATATTAAAAATCAATTTAAATTTTTATATTGGCAATAAGAAACGTCTGTTAAAAATCACTCGGCATTGACGTACATTGATACATATAATATCTTAAACGTCTTGCTGATTTCCGGCCAATAAATTTTGGTACTGCGTCTAATGGTGGAAAGATATGTTTGGGTGGTCATGAAACGTCAACAAATCTAACAAAATACGATTTGTTGCCGCCAAAAATACAAAATATCACAGAGGCCGTTCATCATTGACGGTTGCGACCTCGGTATGTTTTCACAGAAATAAAATAACGCGTCTACCGTCCGAATCTTGTTTTATGTCATACATCGTTATCAAATTATCCTGGACGAGATTACGCTATAAATTATAAACTAGCTGCGCAAATGAATGTAAAAGTTTGTGTGTATGTTTGTTAATTCTTCACTCTGAAATATCTGGACGGGTTTGAATGTTTATTAGATAGATAAACCGGAACTTGAAAAAGCACGTCTATTTTATAGAGTCCGGTAGGGGCTAGTATAATAATTTACTATGAAATTAGTCTATTTTTATTGGAAATTTATTTGTTCTATTTCTTATAAATATTACAGTATTATATTGCACAAATCGTGTTATAATCTTCCAGAAAATTTTACAATTTTACGTAACTTCACGCCTGTTATTCCCGAAGAGGTAGGCAAAGGAATCCAGAACACTCCCACGTTTCACCGGTTACGTTTTACGTCCCACTATGGAATAGGTGGTGAGCCTATATCCAGACTCCGAACCACTACTAGAAAATCTAAAATAGAAAATTTTGTAGTGTTCGACCCGAGAATCGAACCCGGGCCCTCCCGATCGGCAGTTGCACTTGCAACCAACACTACCAACGAGGCAGTCAATACAGACAATTTTATACAATGTTTAAGAATTCTCCAGGTCCAAATTGTCACTTGTATAATATGTACGAGTACATAGACTTCCATTTCTATCCGTGCAAAGCCAAGCACCACGGATGTTTGTATTTCATTTATATGGATATATTTTATAAATTTAATAAAACACTACCTTCGAGTATGTACATATTATTTTTAGCATAGATTTAAATTATGATGTTAAATGCTGTCGTAGCTCGAGTTTTATATAATTACATGATATTAAGAACTTTACATTCATCATTAAATATTCATTAATAAACCCTCCATCTACTTGATAGCTAATTACAAGACGTTTTCATTAAAGATGAGTCACGCTTTGGAAGTCTTCGTAGACTTGACATTGATGCTACGGTATGCCAACAGCCAGTCAAATACTTCAGGTTTTATTATAACCATGACCGTGGACATGAAACCGGTAAACAAATTAATTTTATTTTTACGTAAAACTGTACATACGACCTTAACGTTTATAGAAGCCGGTAGTTTATAACTGCTTGGATCATCATTTTACATTTAAAATATGTTTGACTGCCTCGTTGGTCGAGTGGTTGCAACCGCGACTGCCGATCGGGAGGTCCTGCGTTTAAGTCGGGTGCTAAGAGATTTTTCTAATTTAGAATTTCTAGTAGTGACTAGGAGACTGGGTCTGTGCCCAGTGTATGGCAATAGGCTCGCCACCTATTCCATAGGACTTAAACATAACTGGTTAAACGTGGGAGGGTACTACACCCCTCTGCTTACCCCTTCTGGAATTACAGTCGTGATGTTGCATTAAAATATATTTCTATAAAACTATATAAATATATGCTTGATTTGTATGCTTTATTCGTCTTATTATTGATGAGTAAAGACTATTGTCTTACATTCAGCAGGTTGTACCTATTTAGATTTATTTATTGTTCGAGAAGTAAATTATATACCTATACAGCAATCCGATTTGAAATAGTTACTTTAATATGAAAGATAATTTAAACACAGCTAGATCATTTTAAATACATTGAAAACTAGTTGCTGTTAATCTGTACCTGTTCAGCGTCGTTGAATATGACGTTAACCCTTCAGTCTAACAGACGACAGGTGTCCAAGAGCGAAACGATAAAATAGTCATTGATGATAACAGTTATTGCTCAACTTTCATTCGCGCGGCAAATTTTAAAACGTTAACATTATCTTTTATTCTTTTAGAAGTAGATTTAAAATAAGTATTCGTAGTAAACTGTGTAGGTACTTATCCGGTATTCCAGCTTTCTCCTAACCAAATGACATTGAAATGGATTCAGCAGTTTTAATATTAAAATATTACGGTTAGACACAAGTGTTAGCGTCGTATTCTTAGTATAAATATTTAAAAAAAGCGCTATCCTTTTGGCTATAGAAAATTTTTATTCCAGTCATGACAATATGCATTTTACATTAAGGTTTTACAAAATATCCCGTTTCATTGTTATATTAATTAGGTTAGGAATAAAAGAGTTATTGTTTTTTTTCTAAATAATATCAGAAGGAGTTCATGTTATACATATATATTACTCGTATATCAATTAAATTTAATGTTAAGCTTATTTAAGTTAAGGCCTATTTGAATTACGTTGAATTAGGTTAATGCGCCCTCCGTTTTCTAGACCTGTCTATTGCCAACAACTAGCACACAATTTTGGTAGGCATTACGCATAAAACGGAATGTAAATTTACTTATATGGTTTCAATGTGTATTTATATTAGAATCAGAAAGACAGCGACAAGATTCTCCCTATATGATTTCAGTTTAAGCCGTTTAGTATATTTGAGTATTAAACAAAGATTTGTCTGTTTAGGAATCTTTACATTTACTAATTAGAAACAAAAAAAACTTAACATCACGCCTGTAATAACGTAGGCAGAGGAGTGTAGTACACTCTCATCTTTCACCAGTTACGTTTGTGTCCCATGGAAATAGGTGGCGAGCCTATTGCTATACACCGGGCACACATCCAGACTCCGAGTCACTACTAGAAATTCTAAATTAGGAAAATCCCATAGTAACCGACCCGGGATTTGAACCCAGGACCTCCCGATC
>DWMG01001020.1:0-16520 GCA_018244855.1 Elbella merops
ATATTTCTGTCGTCAACTCGCAGGCACGCACTTTGTACAAGCGTGCGAGATGACGACCGAAATATAGGTAAATTCGAAAGGTGCCAAGTCGCCCGATCGGGCGAGTTTATGTCGGGCGAGATGACGAATAACCCAGTTAAACGAACAGTAAATGTTAGTAACGTTTTAACATCGTGTTCTGATTCGTTTTATTACCGTCGTATTGGCAACTATCGTAGCCAGTTGCCTTGAGCGCAGGTGGGTTACACCGTGAACTCTCACCGTGTCAGCAGCGCTGGTGCTACCCGGTAGATTTATTCCGCTGGTTTCTAAAGGTTAAGACGTTGATAAAGACATTGTGAGCGACAATTTATTGCTTCGAGGGGTTAGTAAAGGGGACAGTCGTTCTCGATATATCGCTGGCGATCGCGCTATTGTAGGTACTACGGACCTGTAATTGGCATTTGGAGAACTCGTATCATTATTATAATTTGTCTTTTTCATAGTGCTATTCATATCGAGCTTATGTATGTCCTTGTACGTATTTGATTATTTAATATTTAAAACTTCTGAGATTTTGTCTTTATAATTGTAATATTACAAAAGAATCATGTACTTTCCAGTTTCCGTTTTAATCTAATTCGTGTACCATTGTCTATTAATATAAATGTATATAAAATGCTGTAACAACGATTTTTATGAGATATTTTGACTCGCAGTTCTCTAACAACGAACTTGTCTAGTTCTAGTCTAGTCTAGTTAGCCTGTTTTATGATAACTAGACAGCTGACAAAACCTCATATATAAACAAAATATGTCTACCCCGCAAAGGATTTGGAGTGATGTTATAAAAACAAATATAGATAATTTTACACGGAGAGACACAACAAGTTACACATCCTTATCATACGAATATTCGGCTTAAATGGGAATCGAACCCACAACCCTCAGCTCATCAATTAGCAACACTAGCCACTAAACCAACAGCTCAGTGTAATATAGTATCAACGTGTTCATGTACTAAGATATGTATATTTGTATGATGCAGTTTCTTTAACAGCCGCGCAATAAATTACCTAAGACCGAGTTAGTTTTATGTCATTCATGCAAATGACTACAACTTCATCTCGACTTCTTGAGATTTCTTTACACGATAAGAGTTGTTTACATTGTGCACTTTGTAAATTTGTAATGTATTATATATACCTATTAATGATATTAAAACAAAACAAAAGGCATAGAGTTTCTAAATATCGATATATTGAGATTTCAAACTAATGCATTTGTTATATTTCATCATTGACAATATTTTTTTTATATACTACTGCTATTATTACTAGATAACATAACATCACGCTATATTTCCCCAGCGAGGTAGGCAGAGGAGCGCAGAGCTTTCTCACGGTATACCAGTACCAGTCACATCTTGAAATAACGGGTGAGACATTTATTACTTTTACCAATAAATAAACGTAACATCACCCCTGTAATCCCCGAAAGGTTCGGCAGAGGAGTGTAGTACACTCCCATGTTTCACCAGTTAAGTTTTCGTCTCATCGATAGTCCTAAAATCCAGTAGTTAGCCCATACCATACTTAGTTCTACCTTTCATTACTACTTATATATAGGTAATATACTACCAGCGATAATACCAGTGCTGGTCCTAGTACTAGTGGAAACCACCCAGTGACAGCCGCAGCGCGCCCCCGGCAGCGGCCACAATGGCGATTGTTCTCTGATCACGCGATCTGACCATCCCCTCTGCCCACCCCCTTGTTATTTATTGTGCGCAATTATATCCCGTGTACAGGAATGTCGAGATAGTGGTGGAAAGGTTACGACTAGTCATAACTTAATGGAGACTTCACGGATAACCTGTGAGACTGGTACTGGAGCCCAGGTTTGTATTTGTAAGTAGTTCTTACCTATGGTTTTACTCGTGTTTTCGTGTAAATGATAGATTTAATCGCAGTAAAAAGTGGCTTAGTAGAAATACTTACTACTGACTCGGAGTCTGGATCTGTGCCCGGTGTATGACAATAGGCTCACAATCTATTCCATGGTGGGACGTAAACGTAACAGGTTATACGTGGGAGCGTACTACTCTCTGCCGTCTACCCATTCGATTAGAGGCGTGATTTTTATTTAAATTGTTTTATATTATGTGGATTATTTGTGTCTGTTACTTGTCCAGCCGCTTTATTTTTTTTTGACTTATAATTTATTCGTTGTTAAACATCGAAGTACATACAAATGTACATATGTAGACGATTAATCATATAATTATAAATAATAATAATCAACCCATTTATCATTCCGTTGTTGGAATATGGGTCTCCTCTCATATTGAGAGGGTTAAAGCCATAGTCATAGATAATGAATCTCTACCAATCTGTATTTTACCAGAAAGTGTTCAGTGAATTTAAAACAATATAATTATACTTCGGGTAACACGGTTACTATTTATTCTACATATATATAAATCGACCTATCCGTAGAACAAAGGTATATATTGTAAAGTAACGATTATGCAGAAGTAACTTTGTTCTACGGATAGGTCGAAATATAACCACAGCAATGCATCTTAGTAAAGTATATATGTACATTTATTAGTTCATTTGAATACACTTTCCTTATTCGTGTAAAATTCCCATTTTGATGCACAGTGTTATGGAAAACCATAAAATGAGTGACACATGAGATTAGAATAAACTCAGGAAAAAGGCTGACGTATTTCCTAAGAAGGATGTTTTATCTTTTTCAACAGAGCTTTTTGATAAGCTACGTTATATCATCATCAATGCATCAATTGCCCCACAGTTGGATACGTGTCCCCTTTCAGAATGAGAGAGTTAAAGTCAAAGTACACCACGCTGCTCAACTGCTGATCGATAGACTTTAAATGCTTCGCTCTAAACATTGATATAGTTTATAATTGCTCATCAACTTGTGTAGAAAAAGTGATTTAAACCAGTGTACGAATCTTCAAAGCAAAGATGCTTGGGTTTTAATATACATCATCATACATGAAAGTACACATCTGTTTTAACGTTTTTTGCTAATGACGTTACGTATTATTATCACCGTTACGTTATGTGTACGTTAATAAGATTATTATTAATTCGTATTAAATTGGGGGCAGATCCGGGAATATGTTAGTATATGAAATTCAATATCTTTCAAAGTTATTATCATTTAGCATCCTAAAAGTAGTCATATAAATGAATGACTACTTTTAAATTTATTGTTTTTTATGGCTTTTAATAGTTTGTAACAATATTTGCTAATTGTCCTGACATGTAGGTACATCTGTCTATATAACATAAGTACACAATTTTTATGCAAGGAATAGTGTTTAACGATGTTTTGTGTGTGAGTACACGACCAAAAAAAATTATAAATAGGTACATGATTGTTTATTGAGAAAAAACGTAGAGAATTCGATATGTTTTTCTTTAATCCCGGCCCCGCAAATTAGGTATCGTACGAGACATTTGTTATATAACTTGTTTATGTGTCGTAAAAAATAATACTTCTTCGAAACGTCCATCCTTTTGCTGCCAAGGACACGAACATATAATTCGATAATTATGCTTTAATTTAATGTCAATACGGACCGTCTTTGACGTTCAATCGGAGATTGATAAAGAGAGAAAAAAAACCCCAACAAAAAACTATTGAACTAAAAAATCATTCGGAGTTCTGTGATTACATCTGATTATTGCTCTTCGATAATAGTATCGTGTGTCCAGTACATATTGATCTACCTCACCCCGCTGTACGCTTGTGCACCGGGCGACGGAGGGGGGAGTGAATATTTCCCGAGGGTCACTCCATACGACACACAGAAAAGGTTACTGCGGCGATGTCTGACAAGCAATGACGAACCACAAAAGGCTACCTTGTATGTCAGAATCGTCACGATGTATGACGATTGTCTGTAATTAGAGGCGCGAATTAAATAAATTAAAAGATAATTTGGTTTCTGGTAGCGATATGATTGCTGGTATGGATGTTCGTGCCCCCTACGTGCTTTAATGTCAATGTCAGGTATTGTTTTGTTAGACGGGCAGGTGTCCGGATCTCTGTACGCCGAACTACGACCGCTTCGACTTTACTTTAGTACATACTTTTAGTAGGTGCTGTATTATACTCTATACGCTTCCTCTTTTTATATAAATTACTTATAAATAGGCATTCTTTTCTTTCGCTTCTAACTATGTAGGTACACGCTAGGTTCCTTAAGAGGTGGGCAGAGAGCAAGTGCCAAATATCAGTAACCTTGTAGACCTGATGTGATTCTTGTAATTTTTATATTTACAGCTAGACTTTAATACCCTAATACATTTCTTATCTTTTGTTTGTCTGGCCCCAAATCGAACTCAATACCCACTAAGCAATAAACGAGCAAGATAGATGATAGATCATCTAATATTCAAATGTAGTATATTTATTATAATGTTCATAGGAACGGCTACTCGACTTGTCATTTCCAAGAACTAACATATTTATGCCGCGAAGACATCTAATGTCACGTGGCATTGAATAATGTTTAATTTAGCAATAACGTAGACATACGATATCAAATCAATCACGTATAATATGTCACACATCTAAGTTTACGAAGAATTATAAGCTTATATGTACTTATATTCACGAGGTTTTCCTTCACTGTTATACTAAGTGATACCTTAAATTACAACTTTAAGACAAACAAACAACTTTAAGACAAACTAAGACTTTTGCTAAGACTCGTTAGGTCGTTGCGCCATCCTAGTTAGTTATAAAGACAGATTTGTCCACTGGGATATAAACCCAGGACCACACTGTAAAAGGCGAAATTTTAGCTAAATACTGATTGACCTGGCCCTTTGATACCGTACTTAGTGAACTCGACAGCTGAGCCGAGGGCCATGGGTTCGATTACCACCGAGATTAAATATTCTAATAAGTACAAGTATTTGTTGTACGACTAGGGGTAGTGAAAACATCTATATATTTATATATATGTACCTCTAGTGGGTTCTATAGTACATATAAATAGGCCGTGTGGTTACCATAACACTAGCTTTCTTAATGCTTACTTTGGGATCAGTTGGTCACATGTGAAGATACGCCAAGATATTATTATTGCTTGACTACTAAATTTGACTGAGCATAGCTCTCACTATCACTCTCAGAGACATAAAACGGTACATTTAGCTAAGTATTAAATTAAACAGCAGTTAAAATACAATTAAAAGTACCTACGTGTTCTATTTGCAATAGCATAAATAGCATTTAATGGGCACCTCACGTTTAATGGAGATTTTAATTGTCATTTACATCGTATATTTTTCTATACGCGGTTACATACTACTGCTGCGGCAGTTGAAATTAATTTTTTTGTGGCGTCGTAAAGCAATCAAGCCTACGGTTATGTACGGGGAAAATCGCCATCGACATTCGCCGTGAAGCGATATGTGAATGGAATTTAGTAAGCAGCATGAATAATTTAATGGAGGTTTCACGTAATATTTACCGTTTAAAAAAATTAACTGTGAGGTGACGGACCTCACACGAGGTACGCAGTTTCACCGGGCACCATGTGTGGAGGTTTCTATATAAGCTATTATCGTAAATTTTTAATGGCACTCCATCAAAAACATTATAATTTTTCATATGTATTGGGCTACTTACAACGTAAATCAGTTAGGCACAGATGATTTTTTTTTTCTAAATGTTATGTTGCAGTTAAAGTCGGGAGGTTACGTGAATAAAATATGTATATGATGTAAATATTAAACTTATTGACAAAAAAAATTTTTTTCATAAATAAAAAACGCATTACCATTAATTTAATTATCACCTTTTAAATAATTTAACGCATTAAAACATAAAATATATGTGACATATATAATTCATTAACTCGAATTAATTGGTATTAAATTAAATGATATTCATAGCACTCAATTAGTAACGATTCAATTTAAATTAAATTACCATTATTAATGAATGTGGACGAAGCACGGCAGGTCTGTACGTATTGTGATATTTGGCACGCGTTGTTCACTGCCTATCCCTTAAAGCATCAGGCGTACTGATATAATAATGATATTTATTATTAAATTCACTTTAGCAATATTTCATTATGTCCGTTTTCGATGTTTAACTGCAACATACAAAAACAGTGGATACCGCTAATTACCTGGACAGTATCGTTTTAAACCGGCCGCCGATCGCTCGACCGTTTGGAGATATTGACAAACGCACGATCAAAGGCGGCTGGATATTTCAATAAAACAAATTGACTAATAATGAACAGAGCGACCTGTCGTGAGAAATTCTATGTTAACTATAACTTTTACAACTTCATGTTTGGCCATTACAATAGCGGGAAAATAAAACGCTCATTCTTGAAACGTGGGGTGACAATGACGCTATGATCCATGGAATTGGTATATCAGGACTGAATGCATGTGTAATTGGTAGAGCAGAACTCGAATATATCGACAAATCACACTAAAATTTGTGACCTAGATAGTTTAAATGATGTCATGATTAGCGTTATCGTGAGTCATTTAATTGATCCTCTATTAAACAGAATGCAAAGGGTTGACTGACTTTAGTATGCCACAAAGACCAAGAATTTATTGACAAACTACATGAAAACATAATGGAAACCTCGAGTTTATAAGTATCTCTAATAATAGACAAAATTGTTATTTTATGTTCACGTTAAATCAGGATTTGAAAGCAACACCCTCTGCCTGGTATGCTGAAAGCTGAGCTACTAAGCTATCATCACTTACAAGGTAATGTAATTAATTACCAACAAACAAAGTAAAATGACCGCCAATATTAACAAAGGAAAATTAATTGAGAACAGCCCACCTTTTCGTCGGGCTTACAGGCGTGATATTACGTCTTTTTTAATTCAGAACCAATGGTATCGTACCACAGCCTTCATGGCCTGTAACGAAAACTCGACTTCTACAGCTGATCCACCGAGAAACCGCCCATTTTGGATTCGTCACGCAATTTGTCAATCAATTCCGTCGCCGTCAATACGTCGTCGGACTCCATTAAATGTCAATTTTGATAAAAACCTCTTCAAGTCCGCCGCTCGCATATTAATTCCTATAAAATTAATAGCGGTGACAAATCCATTAATTCGAGTTGGGTCTTATTAACTGGTTCCTCCACGTTGCCGTGTTTGTCGGTGTCCATTTATGTTGTGCACTGCCTGTCGAACTGGTTATTTACACGGCATTTCACACAGGTGTATCGATTTCGGTACATTAGTAATTTTCATGTCGCCCCGTGTGGCGTGCCTTAGGCTCTGTAAATTACTGTATCAACTTTTGGATATTTAACTTTTCAGGCATGGTATCGATTTAAATGTTCAGTTTCAATTGCTTAAGACAAATGTACAATGTCTTGTGGATAGTCCTTAAGCAATTTATTTGTTAACGGACTTATCTGATGACGTTTGCGTAAACCTGGCTGTTTGAGAAATTTCCACTACGCTTTCTAAGGGATTGGGAAGTCTGTTGGGAAGACTTTAATAGTTTAATTGTAAAATAGAATATGTTATATAGCTATGGAATGATCTGGAACGATCAACGGATTGGCGATAAAGATGATGATGATACATAACTATCATCAAACACATAATACCAGTTGAGATGGTACAACCAAATAATGACTCAATGTATTATTACAAAATATGAAAGGTTAAGTTAAACGGAGAGGCAATAATTATTTAACGGAACAGGAACAATCATCGGAACGGATCGGTATGGAACAGTAATAAATTTGCATTGCATAAAATGCATGTATATTATGTTATAATGTGCGAAAAAGACAGGGTGTCCAATCTCTCGTCATTGGTTTTAAATATGTGAAATTCTTAACCACATTTTCACTCCAGTGTATACAAGCTTCAGGAGAGAACATCAACTGTTAACGATATTAATCGATAACGATATTAATATAATTAAGTTACGGATTGATAAAGTCATTGTACCATATGGGGGTACAAATGAATTGTTACTTAGTCACTAAATTAAGAATTTTTAATTAATAAGTGGATGCTGCTGGATTTAGAAGGGCCAGCACCGGAAGGAGGGGTGCCGATTTAGGAAGGCGTGTATCCAGCAGTGTACATCCAAAGGCTGTTGATGATGAATCAATAAGTCAATAAATTGAGACTGATCACTTACTAAATCTCGATAAAGGTCTAGAGATCCTTGGCTTTTACATATATTTTATTTTAAAAATGCATGTAGTAGGTAGATACATAGCTTACAAAACAACACCGTAGTATAATAAACGACGTAGGATAATCGATTCTCTATGTGTATCTCGATTGGAGATTCGAGAGAGCAATTAAAACATTCTATGCATGCCAGCTAGATACCAACCAAATTGTGCGTGGATAAAGCTTTTATTGGCCTCACCATTAATATTTATATCATGACTGTTCTGTCCCTGTAACCTTAAAAGGTTTTCGATTCGACTGCACTTTGGAATACTTCTTTTATTGTTTTCTTTGGTTTCGTCCGTGATACGTACATAGCTATGTATTCCTACCGGCTGTTGCTGACTGTACTTTTCCTAGCTACGAAAAGCCTAATGTATGCAAAATTTATGGTAATAAAGTCTGTTACAAATCGTATAATATATGGAAATGTTTTTTTTTTTAATTTGAATGCAGATATAAAATGAAGATAAAAATCTATTTTACTCATTCAATTTACCCGTTGAAAGCAACGCATGCGTCATTTGATTGTAAATAGCTAGTGGACCAGCAATATCAGAGAAGTATTCAGAGGGAGTAGTAAAAAAAAAATGATTTTATGAGAATCATTATCATCGTCAGCATCTCGATGTCCAGTGGCGGATATAGGCCTCCCTTAATCGGCGCCGCTCCATCCGGTCCTGGGCCTTCCGAATCCAACAGTAATAGGACCAGATGGTCTGACGGCCTTATGAGAATAAATAAGTAAAATTATAAAGTGTAAAAAGTAAACTATAAACTGTAAGTAAAACTTTAGTAACTAAATGTAACTATACACCAAAATAACTAATCATATAGCAAACCTATTTGTATTTATCACGTAGTATTTTTTTTGTGAGAACGGAATCCACGAGCTCCGATTCGGTTCAGACAGCTAATTGATCAACAGACCAACAGGACTGCCAAGTCAAAGCACAGTGTACTAGTAATTTAAAGCTAAGTTCAGATAAAGCATATCAAAACTTACTACAATGACGATTTCTTCAGCTTTCTATCATAGCATTTTAATTCAAATTCCTGACTTTGTTATTGGTATAGGCTGACCACCTGTTCCATTGTGGGACGTATATAACTGGTGAAACATGGGAGTGCACTACCCTTCTCTGCCTACCTCTTGGGAGATTAAATGCATGATGTTACCTTTATATTAGTTATTTTACTGATTATTGATCTTGGAATATTTCCTTCTGTTTATATAACGCGAGGTTACGAAGAGTATGGCGAAGACTTGGCGATGGTTTATTAAAATTTTCTCACATAAGTTTATCTCTACTGACTGAGATTTATTGTACAATTACTATAGCATACATTACGTCGTGTCTGATGGACATCCGCTTCCATGATAAACAAACGACAAGCGCGCAAACCAGAAATATTGGTTGGTCAGTTTAATTGGCAACAATTAAAAATATTGTCGTTTTCTCAAAAATCGCGAATTGTCAACAATTACAATTACGAATGAAAGCCGTGAAAATAAAACCAAACTTTCTCAGCCGACAGTACTGGTTTCGGTGGATTTTACAAGTTTATTTTTTTATTATAATTTGTAGAAATTTTATTACGAAACATCGGCCTAACTTGGGCGCGATTAGTCACGAGAGTTCATTACCGATGTTAAATGGCCGTCAATTTTTATAGAAAGCCCATACAGCTAATGGGTGCTACGAATATGTCGGCTAAACAAATTTTTTGCGCGTGGAAAGTTTCAAGTGGTTTAACGGAAACAATATTAAAATGCAATTATTTATAAAAATAACGATTTTTAAAATGGCAATAAATTTTATTTATTATTATTATTACTTATTGTGTGTACCTTCTCGTTTAGTCAAATATATAGTCAACTTAATTTCTTAAATAATTGCTTCTGTTGGTTGATTTTATCTTTATATAGGTACATAGGTAAATTTATATCCGTTTTTTCGTATTGTCTTTATTTAAAGTTATTTTCTATGTGTTCTGCTAAATGTAAACACCATTTCTGTTCCGCATAAATTGAAAACGTGTAATTGATATCTATCTCTAATACATCTTCGTAAATTCTACACGCATCTCCAACATTATTCGGTATTATATAAGTAATAGTATATAATTTTACTTAACAACATTAATATTTTATGCAATATTATACGAGTATTATATTAAACAACAAGACGTTAAAAAGTATTTGTTTCCCAGTTGTGTTATCTAAAGTACGTATGATAGTATCTGCTCTAGCTGCTCTAGCAGTGACAAAACTGCTGCTATTCTTGTGGAGTAGGTACCTTGTTTGTCATAGCATTCGAACGGCAATAGAAAAATACAAGCACTGCCGCTTAGCAGCAGAAATAAGCACTGCGGCAGTACCGTCTTAAGCGAACGCTGTTTAAATAGTTCTACTGACTCGACATTTTATTTTTATTAGTCTCTTATTAATAATTATTTAAAAACTTTGTTAGTTTATTTTTTTAATACCTAATAGAATTTGTAAGTTTTGAATTTAGAATTATCATAAATAATGCAGAATGGCTAGATGGTCTTGCGTTCGGACATAGAATCTAACCGACACGAAAAGGGCGATTTTAATCGCCTTTCAGTGGACATGATTGCATAATTAAGGTGTAAGGGGTTCTAACCACCATCTCTGGACTCCAAGCCAACCTCACCTGCACGTGGTGCACCCTGCTATAACAGACAAGGCTCTGGCGACCGGCTGATTGCGGTATAGCGCAGCCTAAGTAGGCACGGCTAAATGCCCTGGCCGCCGACGGACAGTAGCGTCGGCGGTGCGAAAAGCCGTCCCCTGCGATCTCCAACCCGCATGCCCAGCGTGGAGATTACGGGCATAAACCCCCATTGGGGAGGCCTATGTCCAGCAGTAAACTTTACATCCTTTTTGAACGTGCAGGTCCCAAACTAAGAATAACCATAGGCTATAAGCTACTTATTTAAACAGAAAAAATAAGAAAAACCCAATAGTACCCGACCTGGAAATCGTACCCAGGACCTTGATAAGCAGTTGCGCTTGCAACCACTCAACAAACGACGCAATCAATTCAAAAACATTCAACCTTTAAAACATTTTTACTTTTATGTAAATTTTTTTACTTCGAGACAAAAAAATAGACGCAGTCCTATTTCATTAAAAGGAAAACATTCGAAACTTACGAGTTGAAACTTCAGTCAGTATAAATTGGGTGGCGAGTAAAGACTAATTCCACCGAGTAACTCCCAGAAGCGTTTCCATATTAATGTAAAAGTCGTTTTTCTAGAGCGTTTTTCAATTACGCCTCTCCGTAGAATATAAATCAGACGTCTGTTATTGCCGGCAGTCACTCCAAGTGGATATTATGTTTCGCCGTGGCCGTATTATAAAACCGGTCATTGGTTATAACATCTGAAGAAAACTGCAAGGATATTGTTGAACGAGGAAATATAGTACTTATTACTTAAATGAATAATGTAATTGTAATTAACGATTAATTTACAATTATAATTGCTCGTCAGCGTCATTTACCTCTTTTTTAATATACTGCTGAACTCGGATTTGTTTACAGAATATGGGGTTTAAAAGCGTAGTCACCCACGCTACCTAAGAGTATTGGTAGACTTTACACGATTTACAAAACATATGGAGCACTGTAATTCATGTTTCCTGACGATGTCGGCCTGTGACTTTACAGCTAGCGGTATTTATTTCTATAGCACACATAAGCTCTAATCCATAGACGCAGCGATGACTCACATAATTTTGCTTGATTTTAGAAATAAGTTTAGATTAATTAACCTAGTTGAGAAGTCCTGTAATGTTAAGAAATGTGACTCATGATTACTACAATACATATTATTATTATAATTTTGTAAGGAAAGAAGTTGTCGTCAAGATTTGAACCCTAGACACGAAAAGTGGGAGAGCGATTTCTAAGTCACTTGGCTACCAGTACTTATAAAAAAAGCGTACTATTTGCAATCTGGTATACTACCAAGTAAAAAATACTTCGATATTGCTATTCATGAATAATGTGGAATGACAAACTGTTTAAAGTATTTTTAATAAGCAACCGTTCTATTATAATATATTTTCTAGTCACTTTAATGGAGTAATACTTAGTTTAGTAATGGATGAGACTTAGAGTAATGCAGTAATAGTAGAGTTTAGTGTGCCCAGCCAACCGTTATAATGTCTTTACAACATGTATTTGCATAAATAAAAACTTCCATGATATTATAAAGTCTTCAAACGTTACAGGCCACAATCTACATGAAGACATACGTATATATATTCCTATCAGTTTCTTTCTAACACAATTATGGATGTTCAAATGAAAATAAGTCACTTAATTTATCGTTTAAGCTCTTGGATAATTATTACCTTTATACATGAGTTCCTATTTAGTCCAATTGCTATCCCTTGATAATTTTTGTTTATGTACATCTATTAATGCCACATTATTAAGGATTTTATACACAAAGCGTCTAATACATACACTCTTATTAAGTGTTGTGTACATGCAGCTTATATTACTTTCAAATTAGGTGGAGTGCGGTAGCAAGTGTTACTGGGTGAAAAGGCTTAACGAAGGCTACAGATATTTGCAAGTTCGTGTATTGAATTGGTACTCGTATAGACGCCAGGGCCCAAAAACATTATACGCTTTATGATGTCATTTATTTCATAAAATAAAATAGTATCTTTACATCTGCTGCTATAGTAAATCTTTTCCGTATTTCTAATTTTTTTTATTAAGAAAGTGTTGCCAGTTGCAATCTACTCACCCGTACTATGCCCACGTGACAGTCTATAGTTTTAACCCGTCTCATTATGCGTTTGTTAAATGATAAAAGGGTTGATAATGATTATTATAACTAAAGTGGTCAACGCTATTAGGTATGTGTAAATTAAAGAATCGTGTGGTTTTATGCCTAAGTATATACCGATGGTTGTTTAATATTCCTTGCGTCTCAAAAAGAACCGCATATTACACTGTATTAAAAGAAAATTGTTTTATAAACTAAAATATAATTAAAAATTTAACAATAAATAATAATTACAAATGCTAAACCGTTTCGCAACCGCTGCCAGTTTAATAGTAAGCTTGGTCATCTAAAAAGCAGTCATCCAAATAAAACCGTTTCATTTTTCTTTATAACCCAGTGCGAGCAGTAATTTCTAAAAGTACGCATGGTCTGATTAGCGCTGATCGTAAATTTTGTTCGCTCTGTGAGTTACAACGTTAAATGTAATCGTTTACTGTAAAACTGTATTTTTCTCCACGTCCTTAAAAGAGTGTAGTAAAAACTTCCTAATACTTTTGTTTATATTTATTTATTTATTACAGTTTATACTATATCATTGCTTGTATACAAAAAATGTATACAAGCAATGGTTATTGTGAGGGACTTAAAATAGTTATTATTGTCTAAAACTGAGGCAGCAGAAGAATATTCTGGTCATGACATAAATGTTTTATAACCACACACAGATAGTTATACATGTTTTTATATATGTACTTATACAAGTACTCTTACACCCAAACACAGAAGGCATGTAAGTTACAATATGCACAATATTACATGGCAATAGAAAGCACATGGATTAATTGGACAAAACTACGTTCTCTACATTGTTACTGCCGTATAACGATGACAAAGGTTAGAATAACTTGATGGTATAGAAGTTAACGTTCGAAATTGCCGATGATCACAAAAGCTCTTCCTCTTTTTAATGTTAATCATTGCTTAAGCGCTGTTGGAAACATCGTGTGAATAGCGTGACATAGCGAGTATTAGTGTGATTGTCCCATATTTTATTGTTTCTATCTGTTAAAGTATTTACCACTACATACGTGAGTGTGAACATCGGCGTGTGTGTGCAAGTGAATAACAACAACTGCTGGATCAATTATAATGTGATGAACTAAATTAATCCTAACATTTATTTTGATTCAAGCGATTTGCAATTAAAAATATTTGTTAATAACTACGAAAAAGTGGGAATTCATTTAAAAAAAAACACGAGATTAATTTATGGGTTCAATATTTATTATTTCATAGATACAACAGTTGGGATTACTTCATAGGGATTTACTTGTGATTATGATTATGTTGGTTCAGTTAATATATTTGTATAGTACAAGTTTTAAACTATATGTAGGTAGGTATAAAAAAATAATAGATGGCGCCACACGCATCATATACACAGAGGATCGTAACACAATGGTTTATCACAGTTATTAACTTCGCCAATATTCTATGTTGTATTAATAAATTACCTCATACCTCATAACGGTGTTAGACAGGGATGTACCTCATGTAAAATCGTTAGGTAATGAAAGGTCTACCCTTGTCATAGGTGGCAAATGATATTCAGGTAAGGAAATCTATACAATTATTTATTTAAATAGCCTATAATTATATCTTGACTTATAAAATTATACTTATAACTGAATGAATTTAATAAGTAAAATCAGATGGAAGTGTTTGAAAACTCATACAACTTCAAAACAAAAGGTGTTAATTTTTGGTGTCTTAGTTCAATATTAAATAATTTTCTGAGAACGGATTTTAATTAGTATAATATTAAATAATTTTTGGATAGTAGCTACATTAATCCCGGCCATAGTGGCGATTGTATGTCGCACTATGATTTCGGTATTAGGAAAATGACTGTACTTTTACAACTTCAGATACACGACTACGTATTGATAATTTTTTTTCTCTTTATTTGAAAAAAGCTGTAGAAATCGTTAACAATTAAAAAGCTGACAACATGAGTAAATCATCGGATAAATAATTCTATTATTCTTTAGATATTACATTTCTAATAATTTTATTATTAGTGATCGTTTTCAGGTCACCCAATATAGGACCGTACCATGAGCGGCATAGTAACGATCTTTTAATATACCTCTAATATCTTCTACCATAGCCGAGACCTTTGTCTTCATTGTCATTTGAACTTCCACTGCTGATCTGAGATTCTTAAACAAAAACCAATCGCAAAACAGAACTGTTTGGATATATCATTATCTAAGACGCAACTAAGGCAACATCACATAGATACACACATCACAAAGGTTGACTGGCAGAGAATGCTTTGAGCATTAAGTGCGCCTTTTTATTCCTGTACAATTTTGTAAGGTTTAAATAAAGAATAAATAAATAAATATAGTTTCTCTGACGAACTCCACATACCGAACGCAGTACGATAATCAGCTCTCGAATTTTATCTCGCACATGTATCAATCTAAATTACTAATCAATTTCACGTCTCGAGTTGTCTTTACAAAGGATATCAATGCTCGTGTTGATGTATTGGGGCAACCCCTAAGCCCGGAAGTCGTAGCAAAACTTCGCAACTAGCCGAGGTCTCATTGTAACACTCTCCTTTGTGCACTTGATATATGGCCAGTAAATTTGGACCCAACAATAAATATCGGAAACCCAGCTGGAATAATCTAAGTCGTCCCATGACCCTTCTAAAATAAAGAACTATGTAACTTAGTTATATGTTGTACTATGTATTTTAAAGCTATAGGTAGAAAATGCATAGTACACAATGTATTTGTGCGTTATATTAACGTCACGTCTATAAAGATATATTTGTGATTAAGTGATGCCTATTTTTTTCCCAAATTTCATCGCATATCAGTAAATCGTAATTTAACCTAGCATCAAGCCGTGATACCATGCTTATATCTTCCCTGAGAAGTTGGCAGAGGTGTCTCATATTGAAGACGTAGTTTTGGTAAGCAATTGTTACAAACAATTGGTCTGCTTTAAACAATTATCGTTTTCTATAATACATTAGATATGAGCATTTGAATGTTTAGAGACAGATCAGTGTCGATTATTGCGGTACATAAATCTTGTGGAATTTGTACCTGCCTTTTACGTTGTCTGCCATGATAAGGATCCCATGGGCTATCTCATAAATTTTGTCAAACGTTCTGTTAAAATATGTGAAAATCCCGCTGTATTACATTGAATATTTTTTAACCGAGTAAATTTATATATTTTTTTTTAGAATCGCCATTAAAAACTTTTTCAAATGATTCATAATATTACACATATAACGATTTACAAACTAAAACAATATAGGTACATAAAAAAGGAGGAGCAGTGATAGCCTAGTGGTTAAGAATTCAGCCTCTCACTCACGGAGGTCCTGGGTTCAAATCCATGGCGCGCACCTCTTTAGAAAAGTCTGTTTTAAATTTAAATATCACTTGCTAACGGTGAAGGAAAACATCGTGAGGAAACCTGCATACCTTAGAATTTATAA
>DWMG01001021.1:0-16517 GCA_018244855.1 Elbella merops
GAGGTTTGCAGACGACATCGTCATCGTGGCTGAGACCGTGCAGGACTTGCAATATATGCTGAACAGTCTGGCTGATTATTCTGCGCGCGTCGATCTCCGGATGAATTTGGACAAAACTAAGGTAATATTCAATGAACATGCCCTTCCGGAACCGATTACCCTTAATGGGATCTCTTTCGAGGTTGTTCAGGAGTATGTATATCTCGGGCAAAATTTGCAGTTAGGTCGAAGCAATTTCGAGAGGGAAGCTTGTAGAAGAGTACGGCTTGGCTGGGCAGCATATAGGAAACTTCGTCAAGTCTTTTCGTCACAAATACAACAAAGCTTGAAAACCAAAGTCTTCAATGAGTGCGATTTACCTATTATGACATACGGACCCGAGATGTGGACACTCACGGTGCGACTGGTCCACCAATTTAAGGTCCTTCAGCGACCTATTCTCGGCGTCTCTATGAGGGATCGAATCCCAAATGAGGCGATCGGTCAGAGAACCAAAGTTAGCAAGCTGAATAGGCAGTGGACTGGTCACATCTGTTGCAGAACCGATAGCCGCTGGAGCAGACGTGTTCTGGAGTGGAGACCGCGATTTTGCAAACGTAGCGTTTTGCAAACGTGGCTGGCAAAGGTTGGGTGCATAGAGTTGAAGATCGAGCTCAGTGGCGTGCCATTGGAGAGGCCTATGTCCAGCAGTGGACGATGACAGACTGATAGTGTAATTCTGTGACAAATATTGAACGATATTTCCAGGGATAGCCTTTATGTTTACTGGGACTGGGCCCTCTCTATTACCTCAATATTTGTGTAACTACATTCAAACAATGATTGTTCAGATATGGTTACCTTAATATATTTAAGACAAATATATTGACTCTGGAAGTTTCTTTAGATTATGTAACGTATTATTTACAACAATAAAGAATAAATAATTCTTTATTGTTGTTAACAAAGGGCGGACTTAATGTCAATTGGCATTTTCTACCAGTCAACCCAAGTGATGATGGAGAGTTGTGGTATTATCTAGATTTAATAAAATATCGAGTCTTAGTACAGAAGTAAAAGTCTAATGAACGAAATGTATTGAAGATAGTGTGTTCTCACGTGAAACTAGTACAAAGTGTGACTATATGCTGGCAATTTCAAATAGTTATTCAAGTTACCTTATACCACATATAATATAAACAATTGAGATATAAAAAAACAATATTAAAAAAGTAACATTACGCCTGTAATCCCCGAAGGGGTAGGCAGAGGAGTGTAGTACACATTAACCAAACAATATTTTTAAATAAGTAATAACAATGTAAGTAAAACAATATATTTTGGGATAGCTTTCCACTTGGTCAGCTGATTCCTTAGTTAGGCAGAGTCTGCTCTAGAGGTCAGTTAGATGTATGTAATATTTGAATGTATAAAGAGAATTTTACAACCAAAAATACAAATGCTCGTCACACAAGTATTTGTTCTGTGCGAAATAAATTTATTATTTGATACTGATATAATTGACATTTTTTTAGGTATGGGGATCTAAAGAAACTCTAGAAAAGGAACTGTTAAGACGAGAATTGGACAGGAGAAGATATGAACAAGGTAAATTATGTTGTTCTGTTCTAAGCTATATCATAAATTTTTGTTTAATGCTCAAATATCTAAATGTTGCTTGTGTCTGAAGGTTCAGCATTAAAATGTGTTTAATACAGTAACCCCCCTTATAACAAGGTACTCTTATAACGCGTTTTCATATTACGGGTTTTCAGTCCCTCGTATAACACGTGTCTTCCCCCATATAACGCGGAGATTTCCCACGTTATATTTCGAATATATACGTTATATATTCGATATACTGTGAAATATATAATGATTTGTACAGTTTATAATAAATTTCGCGTACCTTTGCACATTGTGCCAATTGTGTTGTTATAAAAGTAAATTATTTTATTACATTTTATTAAATTATTTTATTATTCTTTTAAACCCCCTTTAACGAGAACAGTTAAAGGTGAATCCTTTGTACATAACGCGTTATATGGAGTCGTACAAGCGTGTTATACTAAAATATTCCTATAACGCGGAACGAATCTACCGTGTTATAGGGGGGATTACTGTAATTCCAATATGAAACACCTTTTCGACAACTTTACGTATATTTATTTCTATTTCAATCTATTTTCTTTTGTATTAATCCCCATATAATTACTTCCCCAATCTACATCTTACATTTCTCAGATGTATTTACGGTTAAAAGGAGACTCAGAAATTATAGAAGAGAAATGAGCCACAAGAGACTTAAGCATGGAGTGGAGGAAGTTGGTTTGAAAACGACTTCAGGAAGAGTGGTTCTTACTGCTATTGGCATGTATGGATCCTTTACATTATTGTGTTTGATATGAATATAAGTTCTATTATTGTTGTGAAATTACAAAAAAGTGCTGATTTTTCATAAAGCACTTTTGATGATGGAAGGTTACTTTGTAAAATGTTCTGGTGCCACTGGTTGCTAATGAGAAGTTATACAAAAAAAAACATAACACCACGCCCTTAATTCCCGACGGGGTAGACAGCCCCACATTTCACCAGTTACGTTTAAGTCTAAGTGGTGAGTCTATTGCCATACAACGGGCATAGATCCAGACTCCGAGTCACTAGTAGAAATTGTAAATTGGAAAAATCCAATAGCACCCGACCCGGGATTTGACCTCCGACCTCCAATTCGGCAGTCGCCCTTGCAACCACTCGACCAACGAGGCAGAGGCATGAGAAGTTATCTGCAAATTTTTTTTTATTTCACAGAAATGGATGTAACTTTCTTTTCAAACTATGTGCATGGTTCTACACTGGATCACATAGTTTATTTTCAGAATGCATCCATTCCCTAGCTGATACAGTCAATCAGTTAATCTTGGCATATGGAATTCATAAATCTGTGCAGGTAAATTTGAATTTAAGGCATTTAACAAAGTAAAATTCTTATATAACAGTAAATATATTTAGTACAGCCTTAATAATGTGTATCTATCATGGCACAAATTATTTTATTTTAGCGTTTTAAGAGCATATGCCTATAATAAAGTTAAATTTATGAGAACATTACATCAGATTGCAGATCCAGACCACCCATATGGTTACACAAATATGAGATATGTATCTTCATTGATATCTGGTGTGGGAATCTTTTGTGTTGGTTCTGGTCTGTCCTTTTATCATGGAGTCACCGGGATTCTTGATCCACAACCTCTTCACGATTTCTACTGGGTAATAAAATTTTATTGTAACTTTTCAGTATTTATTTATTTATTTATTTATTTATTTATTCTTTTGTAACACCTTATGCTAAGGGATACAAGGGCGTACTTAATGCCTAATTATATAGTATTTAGTATAGGGTTCAAATAAAATACAGTTATATTAATTGTTATTCATTTGATGTTTTGTATGATGGTAGCTAGGTTAAAAAGCTTAAAATAAAATATTATTATCTGACTCATATTGATATCCCCTGCAAAGCAAGGTAAGCTAGTTTAAACATAACCAAATTTTTATGTGTTATCTTTATAAAGGATAGATGTGTATGTTGGGAATATAGTGATAAGTTATAATAAAAGGAACTGTTTAATTTTAGGCTTACTTTGTCTTGGGTGGCGCTGTAGTTTCTGAAGGAGCTACATTGATGGTTGCATTGAATGCTATTAGGAAAGGAGCAAAAGAAGCGAATGTAACTCTATATGAATATAGTAAGACTGTCCACATACACATATAAAAAGTAAACTTCTAATAACATCCTTATAAATTACTTTGATAAACAACTCTAATTTGTTTTGCAGTCATGCGTAGCTCTGATCCATCAGTGAACGTAGTTTTACTAGAAGACACAGCAGCAGTCGCCGGAGTGATAGTGGCAGCTAGCTGTATGGCAATATCGCAGTACACAGGTAACCCGCTGCCAGATGCCATAGGCAGCTTGTTAGTGGGTACACTGCTCGGTGGTGTCGCTTCGTTCATCATTTTAAGCAATGTTGGAGCATTGGTTGGGAGGTGAAAATTACCAATATTAATATTACCTTTGCAGTTTTACAAAATTAAATTTTGTGTTAAGAATAACTTAATTCTCAGAAATAAAGAGGTAGTCTTGACGTGTTCAAAGAGGGCAATTGATATAAAAGTGATACATGGTTATTGGTATAATAATGTAATTATTTTTTTTACAGGTCAATACCACAAGAGCAATTGGATGAAATAAACAGTGTGTTAGAAAGAGATTTTATGATACGAGCTATTCATGATGTTAAGGGAATTGACATTGGGAGCAATCTCATCCGCTACAAGGTTGGCGCCTGTTTTTGTAATTTTCACAAAATATTTAGACTTATCTGTTATAGATATTCATTTCCTCCACTTTTTTTTAGGCTGAAGTAGACTTCGATGGAAGAGCTCTTACTAGATCATATTTAGAAAAACACGACTTGAATGCCTTATTACAGGTAAATTTGTCTCACATAGAAATAACAGTTTTATATTGAATTATTTTCATAAAACATCAAAATTACATGAAATGTTTTTTATTTACTATCTTTGTATTTTCTGTATTTTAAATTTTTATTGGTTAGAGTCTACTCAATCAAAAATTGTTTTTCTTTAAAATTGGTTCATACTATAGCTTGTTAGTCTAACCGTTGGACTAACAAGCTATAGTATGAATTTAAATGGCAATTATTTTTTTCTAAAGGATATGAAAAAAATTGAGACTATAGATGATGTAGAAGCATTCCTGCTGAAGCATGGAGAGAATATAGTTGACATGTTGGGTGGCGAAATCGATAGGATAGAATTGAAACTAAGGGTGAGTTTTAAATGATCACAAGTAAATTGAAATCAAGTCTTTGGTACTCGTTATTAATATATTTATTATTCTTTCCAGAAAAAGTTTCCACAAATTCGACACTGTGATTTAGAAATCCTATAATGACAGGACTTAAAGTAAGTTCATGATGTTGTAATTAATTAGATATTGTAATTGTTAATACTTTTGTGTGCATAAATATGTCTTACTGTGTTGTAAGTTGTCATATATGAGTTTTAAAAATGGGCTGATACAATATTAAAAATGACTAGTAGGTTCTATCTATAGCGTGATTTAAGAAATGAAAAAAAATTACAATATTTTCATTATGCATTGTTGCTATTAAGCAAACTTTATTTTCTGGCTTGGATTCCTATATAACTTCATGATATAAACAGTTATTGTCTAGGCTACAGTTATAGCTAGCATATGCTTTTGTTTACTCCTCTACCTATCCCTTCGGGGAAATATAGGCGAGATTTTATATTATGTGGGACAGTTGCGAAGAAATACAATATAAGTATGGTAAGTGGGCTTAAAGTCTACGTGTGACATTTGAATGGTGTATGTTTAAAAGGGTTCTGTCCAGATAGTGTGATAGCTATGGAAAAATGAAATAGGGTATTAAACATTTATTTATATAGTTCATATATTTATCCCTTGAGCATATAAACTCCGAAAAGGGACCAGGTTGGACAAGTTCATTGTTTAGTGTTAACTTATAAACCCTTGAAAATCAGCAATGTTTGAAATCAAATTAAGTTTCAGATATTTTTTCTTGCTCAAAATAATGGGTTTTCAGTAAAATAGAATTGCAACAATTCCTCTTTCTAAGGCTTAACAAATATTTTTTTTAGAATTTGAATATATATGAATATAAAACTTTTGAAAATTGTTTTGAATGTAATATGCTAATTTAAATTCACTTTCAAGTATGTAATAATTATCCAGCAATGATTTACAAAAAAACAACTGCATTGTTATTAACAATATCACAGATTAGTGGTCATTTTTCAGCTGTACATTATGTGGGAAACAGAAATATACAAATACATACAAGTACAATAGCTCAAAAACAATGACAGTACTTGAAGTGAATGTTAGAATATTAAAAGTGTCTGTACTAATAGTTTTTGAAATTTGATTTTATAAACTCTTCAGTGGGTTTTGTTTGTAAAAAGACTTAACTATACGAAATGTATTATTACCATATAATTTTTGATAGAGACTATTCATAACTCAAAAAATACTTTGTAATAAAATAGTTCTGTTGGTTTTTATAAAATTTTAGTTCCCATTTTTCAGAGGAAATTAAAATATTGAAAATAAATTTATTAACTATGTAAATTGTTTACATAACTTTAATTTACTGTGAATTGTTTCATGGACGGTATAATAAATCTGTATATCGTATTTGATAATTTTTTTATACTGTGCTTTAAATAATATTATTCTTTGAATTTTTCACTAAAACAAACATCTATTTAACATAAAATGTGGTTTTTCCAAGTAACTAAATGTTTCAAATTTGAAAGTTAAGATTGCTTTAATGAGTGTATTATGAGGAATTCCGTGTTTCATTCTTCTTTATTAATGTTCTTCATATCAGATCTAGATTGCATTTGTCCAAGTATACCTACTGTTTATTTCTGTGATTTAAATGTAAGTAATTTATAGAAATAAGTACATATTTATATGTAGTTGTAATATTCTTCGTGTAAATAAAAATGTTATGTAAAAGTGAAACTTCTTTGCTGACTCGGTAAAAATTACAAGCGCTATGAAAACTTCGATTACTCAAGGAGTAGGGCTAAAAAATCGTAAACGCCGTGCAGAATGCGTGACTTACGCGTATGATTTAACTGCAATGGATGGCACAAAATCACTTTTGAATTGTATTTATTTCTTTAGAACACTAACAGCCAATATACACAATGAACAGCACATAGCAAATGAGGGCCAGTTAAAAGTTACTGCATGTAGTCTTGGGTATTATAAACACAATCAGATCAAATTGAAACTTTTGTACAGTATATAAACATTAAATGAAAGTAATTAAGTAACACAATCTAAGAAAAACAAGTCAACAATGAGTAGGTACCTACGTATTGAATATTTTTGGGATAATTAATTTTTTTCTGATATAATTATGATGATGATGACGTTTAAATATACCTACCTACGTTTTGCAGTACGGTTACAAATTTAATGGTAATCTCGGTTATTGGTAAGCCCTATGATAGTACTTTTCAACGATATGTGCTAGTTACATTGCGTAAAATAAAATGAAAAAACTAAGACTAGAGAGACCAAGCTTTTACTAATACCTCAAGACATGGGGCGGTTGTTATTGAGCAGTCATTAAACAGT
Source organism: Elbella merops (assembly GCA_018244855.1). Classification (NCBI taxonomy): domain Eukaryota; kingdom Metazoa; phylum Arthropoda; class Insecta; order Lepidoptera; family Hesperiidae; genus Elbella; species Elbella merops. Next base: position 7,205 of record DWMG01001021.1, read on the forward strand.
CGTCGAAAATCTCGCACCACACGTTCCATGCTTGCATAGCTGTTGATCTAAGTATGTATAGGAAATCGGCATTGCGATTCCAGGCCTCTGATGTAAATTTGTTAACTTGCATTCATTAAATCATTCCTTCATCTTAATAATAATAATGTCATAAAAACTACATAAAATAATCAGAAAGAAGTTTCATTTCTATCGCGCGTAGGGTCCCATGCGCAATTTTTTATTATTATCTTAATTTATTTAAATGAAAGAGAATGTAATATTGAATCATAATTTAATTGGTACAAAATATAACAATCTTTAAATTACATGCCTTTGATAGTCTGTCACAATATTAAAATGGCTTTAACCTATAAGAGAGAGATTAAATACAACTTTTGTTATTGGTTTTTGTTTTGTTATCCGTAAACATGGTACATAATAATTAAAAATAAAAATGCGTCCGGGAGGTCACCCACGGTGACTTTTTGCAGCGATACCATTGAGCGTTTGGTGAAATATCGCCACTTCTGATCTTCAGGGCGCTCAAACCAGTGTATTTTCGGCGCGTATACTTGCCGACCCTATACTGCCGTTTTTCGATTTATCGGTCGTTGCAGTCGCCGTGAGCGACCACCCTTTACCACACAAAGCACGTACATGTTTAGATCAATTAGTTTAGTGCATACTAATATCTATAATCTACTCATAATACATAAACCTTTACACTTCCCATATCAGTATTTTAAAAATAATAATGAAATTAAGCTGATACTTTATTATAATATTACTATATTAAAGTTCAAGTTTATTTGAGTGCACATTATAATACGAGTAATACTTTTATTGGGATATTAGAGGAATGTGCAGAGTTCTATTTGGAGAACTTTTAATGGTTTTACCACAATCAACGTGTTCAAACAGAAGATAATTATGTTATTATTTATTTATATCTGGCCTTAAACAAAAGTCAAATGCATTGGAAGTTACGGTTTAAAAAATTGTACATAATTCTGGGCCTAAAAATGCTAGTCTATAAATAAAAGCTTTATAAAATTTTTGTATTGAATTTAAACAAAAAACAAATATTGCTATAGTAGTCGTCAGTCTCTACGTCTTTACCCAATATATTGGAATCCAAGGCTACACTTAAGTAGTACACCTTAACTGACTGAACAAAGTAAAATCATAATTATTTTATTAAACATGTTTGAAAAACCTTCATTTTTTATTTTTTGTCTATATAGCAAGTAAAATATAGTAAACGCTAACATTCTTCGCTATATTTCTGAAATTAGATCGTTTATTACACATTCCATTGAATTGTATTGTATAAAACTTGATATCAATAATAATATTGTATGTGCCTACACAACCTAACAGTCTTGCTAGTGAGTTTAAAATGCTTTAAAAGGTATACTATGATTTTTTTCATTGAACGGTTAGTAAAGTTCTAGCTCATAACTACGATGTCGACGCCATTTTGTCTGATTTAGTTATACTAGTGCTTAAAACTTGAGCAATACATAACTAAATATATTAACACTGTCTCCAAGCAATAGTGTGGCTAACACAATATCACAGAAATTTCTCGATACCATAAACATTCACCATAGACTGATAGGTAATTATGAAAAAACATGGAGTTACAATTAATAATTGTGAATCAACATTGCTATATGGAAGGCTTAGTCTGTGGCAGGCACAGATTATAGTGTGCTGTCTTATTCCAAAAATCTGAACTTTTCCAACCACACCAACCCTTACTTAACACCACGCCCAGATCATCTGCACCGGTGTAATGTGGATCCAATATAAGGTAGCGCGTTTCATTTGTTGAAGAATTGTACTCCACGCCGATGATAGTATGAGCGAGAACGCCGCCTCCTACAAATTAATTAAATTATGCATCAAAAGAAATAGGATTACAGTTGATCTATTTACTATTATCAGTAATTTGATGAAAAACACTATGGAATTATTATGATGTAATATATATGGTTTAATAAAATAACATACCTATCATGATAGGACTTCCATGCCTTTGAAAATGTTGAATTAATTCTGGGGTGTAGTTTTGCAAATCCACACCAGTGTTGGCAAATATGATTCTTGACTGCACATTTAAAAGTGTTTCTAAACAAAACATTACTTCTGTTGAACCAATCCATTGCTTTGATCCCACAAAAGTCGATGGCTTATCCCCGATTTTCACAAGGCACTGCTGTATGTCTCTGTGTGTCGGTATATCCACCGTTGTGTATCCTTGAAACCTGAAATCACAGTTGAAATTATTATGTACATACATACATTTGTAACAGTCCACAATTAAAGTGCGATTTGGTTATGCCCTGGTACACCCTGAGCGGGAAGATACTTGCTCAGTGATTGTATATTACAAACGATTTGCAGTCAGATCAACGCTACAGGCAGCTGAAAACATTTTTTTATGTGTTGAGTAATACACACACACATACACAGTACACTACTCGTATACAAAACTTTTTTTTTTTGTGTTGAGTAAAAATTAACCAGTTTCACAATGTTTGAAATTATTGGCGACATTCAAATTTCATCGTACAAATTGCTTACAATAAAAAAGTAAATCACTCAAAACCGTTAGCTGGTTACGTTAGTGGGAAGTTTCCATAAAAGCAAGTTAACTTATATACCTATCCTATCTTACCTAAACCACGAAAATATGGTTTGCATAGAACGATAGGCGCAGCCCCACCCATCGTCGTTGAAGTTGTCTTGCAAATAGTGGTAGTAGGTGTAGCGGCCGCGCACCAGGGCTACGGTCTCACACTCTCGTGGCGGCAGCGCCTCGTGCGGGTTCATTAGTTTACCACCACTCAACACATATGCATTACCTCTGCGGAATATCGGTTTGTCCAATGGCAGGGCTAACTGTTCATGTAGCGACTTCCTTTCTGATTCTGAAATTAACATATTTAAATGACACATGATCTAAATACTGACTATTGACTGACTGACTGATATATAGAGGGACACATAAGCCAAAAACTTTAAAAATAATGCTATTTGAATCACAAAATGAAAATTTTCCCAAGTCATAAAATTAATATTTATCACAAAATTTGCCAAAAAAAGATTATATGTACAGAGCTTATAGATTTATACAGTAATATAAAATATTAAGATTTTATTGCCACAAATACAATCACAGTTTACTTTATATAGTTAGTTAGTTATAAGTTATAGTTTATAAAGTTAGTTTAGTTTATAAAGAGAATTTCTTCTTTTCGATATGAGGTAATATCTCAGTTGCTATCATTTTAAAAGGTACTGTTGTATACCACTGGAGGTAGTAATAATAATAATAATCGACCCATTATAATTCGACTGTTGGAATATGGGTCTTCTCTCGTATAGAGAGGGTTAAGGCCATAGTCTGCTAACACTGGCTAAGTGCGGGTTGGCAGATTTCACACACCTTGGATTTTTTTTTTTAAATTTCATGGTGTCTAGGTTTCCTCACGATGTTTTCCTTTACCGTTAGCAAGTGATATTTAAATTTAAAACGCACTTATAAAAAGGTGCGCACCATGGATTTAAACCCAGCACCCCCGGAATGAGGGGCTGAATTCTTAACCAATAGGCTATCACTGGAGGTAGCTGGTACATTATTAATAGTTTCTAATACTATAATCATTTACCATCTGATGGTATTTAAAATTATATCTGATACATTTAAAAAACAATATCCCACGTCTAAAACAAACATGCTGCAGTAATGTAATTTAATACTGACCCATACTCTCATCCGGTATCCCCTTAGGTACAATTCTCGTGAGAAAATGTCCAAGTTCAGGGGGTAGATAATGAAAAGATTCTGGCAGACGGATACCAGCACCATCACCAATGCCTTCTTGACCTGGAAATTATGAAATTTTTGTATGTAATATAAACACATCAATTTTTACCTAGTGAATAAAAAAAAATAATTTCAACTTTATAAGTGACTAATTGACATTAAATAAAGTATAACATGGATACACACCTATTTGTTCCAACAAGACACTCTCTAGTAACCTCAGTGAACGACATGTTGCCTCCACTAATACTGTATACAACTCTGAAAGTTTCGTGCTTCGATGTATCATGGCCAGTGTATCTATTCGAAGTGGCATACTAATGCAAAATGCAGCTGAAATTATGAATGAAAAATATTTTTTTTTTGTCTAAATAACCACCTACATATTGTATTTTATAAAGAAAATGAAATGTCATAACTTTTATTACTCTTTTTATCACAATCCAAACATTACCTTACTACAACAGACTTAGAAGTAATATGCTAAAAAGTAGAATATGCTATATTTTATAACATTTAACTATGTTAATTGTTGACTGTTGTGGTACACCTTCATCATCATCATTATTACCAGCCTACTCTACCTAGCTGGAGGGCGTCCTACACTACGTTTGCCAAGTCGCGGTCTCTACTCCAGAACAAGTCTGCTCCAGCGGCTATCGGTTCTGCGACAGATATGACCAGCCCACTGCCACTCCAGCTTGCTAATCCTTTGGGCTATGTCGATAACTTTAGTTCTCTGTCGGATCGGTTCATTTCTGATGCCATCCTTCAGAGACACCGAGCATAGCCCTCTCCATAGCTCGCTGAGCGACCTTAAATTGATGGACCAGTCGCACCGTGAGGCTTTGCGGTAGCAGTGACGAAAAGACCTGACGAAGTTTCTTATATGCTGCCCAGCCAAGCTGTATTCTTCTGCAGGCTTCCCACTCGAAGCTGTCTCTACCAAACTGCAATATTTGCCCGAGGTAGACATAGTCCTGCACAACTTCGAGAGGGACCCCATGAAGAGCAATCGGCTCCTGGAGGACATGTTCATTGAACATTACTTTAGTTTTGTACAAGTTTATCCAGAGACCGATGCGAGCAGAAGAATCAGCTAGGTTGCCCAACATATATTGCAATTCCTGCACGGTGTCAGCCAGGAAAGTTAAAGTATGTTAAATATTTCAAGTGGCACACCTTGGGAAAGGCCTATGTCCAGTAGTCGAACAGTAAAGGCTGATGTGATGAACTATAAAATGTCTCATGAGTATTATTGTTTGTCTTTGCCTTGACTTCACTGAAATTGGAGGGAGCTTATAATGAGAGGCCTTGTACATATATGTCAGAAACTAGACGGTCCAACCCGAAAAATATAAGTGAGTTTATAACAATATTTGTACTAAAGACTAGACTTGTTGTTAGTACAAAAAATATCACATATTATATTTTTTAGCATATTGCTTTCAAGAAACCAATTATTATAAAGTCCAAACAAAGCTCTGCAAAATGGTTTGGTTCAATTATAGCACATAACAAAAAACAAAACCTACGTTTTCTCTGTGTTGTCATCATTTTCACAGCAGTTTTAATGAGTTTGTCCGACAGTATGTCTCTTGTTGTTTTCATGACCAAATGAACAGGCAATATTTCCTAAAAGATATTGCATCTCATAAAAACGTACAAATTAAATGAAAAGTGTTATAATATATATATGTAGATTTTATCTTTAAATAATTCATAGAAATTAAAATACTTACAATGCTTTGTGTGGCATATTTTTTCTTTTTAGAAGGTTCGGCATTCATGGAGTCTAAAAGTTCTCCAATATTTGACTCAACACTTGTACCTGTTATACCAACATCTGATGCTACACCAAACAAGTATACTGATGTTCCATCTATCCGGAATGATACCTGACCTGATGCTATCTACAATAGTAAAATAGAAAAAACAAGATGTATACTTATCAAATTCAAATCATATGTTAAGAAATTTCTTACTAAACAATACTTTGAAACTATTACATAGGCTGTAGCAAATTATTTTTAGTTACATATATCACAAAGTATGCTTGTTGTCACATTGCATTGTCAATACAGAAGACATTAGGGGTATTTATCAAAACCAGATAACTCAACTGTAGTAGTATATTTTTCTAATTAAAAGGCATGTTTAGGAGTGCTTTTATGTTTAATTTTATCAGTTGAGTCATCATCATCATCATCCTACTCCTGTCCATCGCTGGACATTAGCCACTCCAAACACTGCCACAATAGCACACCACTAAGCTTGGTCTTCAGTTCTTCCCATCCAACCACTGCCAGCGACTTTGCATATATCTTCACGCCACCTAGCTGGAGGGTGTTCTAAGCTATATTTGCCAAGTCACGGTCTCTACTCCAGAACATGTCTTCTCCAACGGCTGTTGGTTCTGTTCAGTTGAGTATTAACATTTATTTATTTTCATACCTCTACTCCCAAAGAGGTAGGTAGAGGAGTGTAGAACACTTCCATCTTTACCCTGTTATGTTCTACACCACACCATGGAATAGGGTTTGGGCATCTTGTCAAATTCTGGGCACAGATCCAGTCTCCAAATTACTACTAGGATTTAAGAGATAGAAAAATCCAGAAATAGTAACTGACTCAGGGATCAAACCCACAACCTATCAATCAAGGGTCACACTGGCATCCACTTGACCAGAGGCAGTATTAGCACAAATTAATTGTCAAATATCTTATTATTAGTGTGTATACAAGACTAATCCATATATGTATCAATATTCACTAAAGTAGTGTAGTAGAACATAGAAGTACAGCGATGTCGTGGCGGAAACAGTTTCCACCACAACCTCGCTGCAAACAATGGAAGCTCATGTGGAAGGACCTCATACAGGTCTGAAACTAGTTGGCCCATTCCGAAAAACGCATGTGAGTTAAGCCATTACAATAAATAATATATATAATATATTTTGTAAGAAAAAAGTACCTTTTTCCTTTTGTTTTGAAGTATATTTTTCACCCCTGGCACAGTTGCTTCACAAGTCAAAGGCAACACTGTATTGAGACGCACATGCAGAAATTGTTTCCACATGTCATCTGCCTCCAAGACTTCATATTGTGTCTCCTCCAACTTGTCATGAACCAAGAAATATGGTTTCATCTCATTGTGTTTTCCCATTACTATGACAAGTGGATTGTCTGTTATATCAACATCCTAAAAATGTTTTTAGAGTGCTTAGTGTATGTTGTTCTCTAAATGAGTTTAAATAAATGATTAAACATCTGTCTGTAATAATTTAATCAAAAAAAATCTATAGTTACTTGAAGTATCTCTTTAGGCTTAGATTCCAAGCTTAATGTGTCGCTAAACTTAATGACGCCACACAGCTCTATTTCAGTCGGCAGGTTGAGGAGGAGTTGGCTGTAAGTTTTCTTCTCATTTTCGAAAAACTCCAAGCTGAGACTGACCACAAGCAGAGTGCCATCGTACATGAGTCCATATAAACATCCTGTACTCTCATTTGTGTCGATTGAAGACAACCTCTGTAATAAAGCATTCAGTTACGCAGGAATTCCTTGCAGGTACATGAAAAGACTGACACCAATTGATGACGTACAAAATGCAAAGGAATATTTTATTGTTTTATTGTTTATCAAAACTATAGGTATACGATATGGATCCAATTAATCACATTAAAAATGATTGCTTATGGTCACTGTAATATAATTTAAAAGTTTTACCTTGATAACATATTTTGATATTTTGAGACGTGGTGACATTTTAATTGATGTTGCCACTTGCCACATAAAATTATATTATAAATAAACATACCTTTTTGTGACAGCGCTTGCAACTAAAAAGAAGCGAACTACTCGCTGTTTCGCTTATTCGATTGAAATATGCTTTTAATTTTACTCATTTTTAGCAGATTGTAGTCCATAATGTGTACCGTTGGAATCAATAATAAGTTATACTAACATAAAAATCATTGCAACTTTTGATAAATGATGGTTATCATAGAACAGCCATGTAGAAATGTTTTAAGGTATTGCTTAATGTTTTTATATGTAATCAATTCGAACAAATTGGTAATCGATCACTATATTATCGATTTGTTTGAGGCTTTCGAGTAATTATTTTTAATCTGTCCGAAATAAAATTATACATTTTGTAGGTTATGTTACTTTGAAGTATCCATTGAATTTATTTTAGCATTAAATCATTTTTTAATTTAATCTACATATATCCATGTTCATCTATACATGTTAATAATTAGTGCAGTAAGTTTTTTGTTTTATTGAAGTGATAAACCGTATTAAAATATTTACATGCAAAACAATAGGTCTGTAGAAATTGAAAATGTCAACCTCTTAATTTATAATAAGGAGAAGAAAATATACAAATTAATAGCGCATAAGCTAAAAAAAAGTGAGTCGCTAGAGTACTCCCTCGAATTTAATTTATGCTAGCAAACAAAAGGTCGGTGTTTGTGTGGGTATAGGAGAGCTGACCGGCTATAAGATAAAATTAAAAAAATACTTGATGTTTCTATCTGCATCGGAAAATATCGACGTAAAGCCTCGATGCGATGCATGGAAAAAACATCGATGTATTTTTGTGGACACCCCTAATCTGGCGTTTATTGACGTTTTCGTGACAGGGCATCTAAGGATATACGATTTTACATTATTAGTGCAATTGCAGTCGATTCTGCATTATTGTCGATCTGTCGATTGCATCATTATACGTGTTCCAATATACACTGCGAACCCTGTAAAGCGTGACGTTAATTTAGTATACTGCGAACCCGTTCCTTTATATTTAGACAAACTCAATACTGATTGCTGATTAAAACGGAACGCAGTCCAGTGTACTGACATCAACGTTATGCGCTATTGGTTTCACACTGCATTAAATCACAATTTCTTTAAATTTTCCATGTTTGTTTTAAACGGCCAGTATTTTTGAATAACAATATTCAAATAATAATTATTATCAATAGTGCAAGCCGTCAAATTTCTGGACCCTGTCGATCACGTGTTCAAAGCACTGCGAGCACGGAGCACCTTACCTGTAGAAGGCAGTGCTCTCGGTGGAAATATGGCGGCGATCTATGACGTCATATAATTCCGGTACTGTGACAGTATACTGGCGGTTAATAAGGGAACGAATTTCTCCCCACTAAGAGCACTGAACGGTGCTCGCAGTGTATATCGGAACACGCCTAATGTATTCTCCATAGTGCGTATTCATTAGGGAGTAGAGGTAAAGAGAACTACCGCCGTGTATGAAAGTGTGAGTCACAACGCGTTAAATGTGGCGCTACTGTCAAAGAGGGTATATTTTAAAGAAAGCTGCGGTTTCATTGGATATTGACGTCATAGAGATAGATTCGCTGTATACTAAATAACGGCGTATGCACAGAGGTGCGTCGGTCTATATAACATTATTTTGTTATTGTTAGAGTTATTTTGCGTACAAACTCTGCTGATTTTGTATATTGTATG
>DWMG01001022.1:0-16517 GCA_018244855.1 Elbella merops
TGGTCGCCGTCGCCTATAGATTTTTGCAACACCAGAGCAAGGCGTTCCCAGTCCTGAAGGACTCTGTTCATTTTTTTTTAAAGAGCCCCATATCAAAGCGCACTGGGAATAGCTCTATACCTGCAGTATGAGACAGGTTTTATGTGTTCTCGAACATCACCAGTCTGATGATTCCGATGATATTGCCAATTCTGTGATAGATCAGCGTTTGCTGTATTTATCTATGCGTTCCAATGAAAACCCACTTCCGAACGTCGGAACTCGTGAACGGAAGTCAAATGTCGATTAAGCGTTCCAGTATTTAAAAATCTCGTTAAGAAAAGTGGAACCGTGGAACAAAAATTGTATTCAACTTATCATTTTCCAATTTGTTGCTGATATTACCTGAAAATAATACCCCATTTCGACTAAATTATGGCCTCTAAAACACGGTAACTTTTATAAATGTTCGCTACTAGCGGTCAATCTTGCAAAGTCAGCTCGCGCCCAACGTCTTTTAACATGGAAGGTCGTCACAGGTCGTCACGTAACAGGTCAATGCACCAAGAGTACAAGCTACTTTACAATGTTGAATTTCCTTTTTTTTTTCAACCCGTTGAAATTTCACTGTTGGAATACGGGTCTCCTCTCATATTGAGAGAGTTAAGGCCATAGTCTGCCACGCTGACAAGTGTGGGTTGGCAGACTTCACAGACCTTAGAATTTTTTTTTTTAAATTTCACTAGCAACTTTTATCTTAAGTGTATCTTAAGTGTATCTTAAGTGTATAAATTAAACATCGATACCTTAACTAACGGCCTATCTTTAGCCTGAGAATTTCGCTAAACTCCGCACCTCCCCCTCCACAATTACAGGTTCTCGTTTGTGAAAGCAAAAATTAATTCAGACTTACACAAACAGGCATTTATTGAGAAACTTTTGACAATCTTATATTTATCACACGTTCAAAACTCACCGTATTCACAATATATATTCCTCGACCTCTACTGGACGCGGCCGGCTTCACTATCCACGGCCCTTTTGTCCTATAGTGGGTGGTACATAGCTCTTTATACTCTGTGGGCATCAGGAAAGAGGTAGGTATGAAATCGAAGTGCTTCACGCCACGAAAGTACTGCATCTTCTCTATATTCTTGAACAGTTTGTCCTTTCGTGTCAGCTCGTATGACCTGAGAAACGAATAATATTGTCTGAAAATTGGTTTGACTATCTTTCATAATATATGAAACATGCTTAAGCTGTTATCACTAATATTTGAGACAGTTCATCTACACTCTTAGGAGGACTCGTACTGACCTTGGAAAATGATTCACTCGTTGATATGGGGACATGGATCTAAGCACATCGGGTTTTGGGTGGAGACCCGACCACAGCAAGTTGAAGTCCTTCGCTTCCGCGCAGGCCTCTTGCAGTCCGTGAGCTTGAAGCAGCCGGTGCAGCAGCTTTGTCTCCGTATTTACCAGCTTGTACGTTATCCTCAACATACGCGCCGGCATTTGATTACTATCTAATACCTGAAATTAGTATCATCGTTCTCAATTGCAATAAAATCTGTTAAAGTGCCATTGTTGAGCATGGGGTCTCCTGTTAAGACGAAGGGAGTTAAGGCTATAATAATTCACCATGCTAGTCAAGTGCGGGTTGAAAAGACTACGCATGTTAAAGAATTTTACGGAGAACTGTAAATTGTGCAGAATCCCTCATGGCGTTTTTTTGGTAATGACAACAGTAATATGTGTATAGTTAACGGTACTTAAACTAATGACCAGATAGTAAAAAATACTTTAGAATAGGTAACCCTTATTATTATTATTCACCAGTGTGACGACGTAACCGGGAGAAACGCTCGGAGGATGATGATTATTATTATGTAACCCTTCATGGAAACGGGATAAATTTATATCCGATGACGATATGATAAAATTCGAGTTGTACCTGGTTGACTTACTTTAATACTGTCTACTTCTTTGACTAGAAGATGTTCCGAATCGTCACTGTCCAACGCTGGTGACAAAGATCTTTGTATTTGCGTCTTACGCTTGTTCTTGCCCTTCACTTTCTTGCCTTTTTTATCATCTTTAGTTTCTGCAATGCAAAAAAGTAGGCTGAGAATTTAAACACAAAAGCTAGAGGATGTTGTATAAAATGTCTACCTTTTGACGGTGGCGGTTCCTCGGGAGGTTTGATATTGGCGGTTGTGTTCTCGATGTTCAAATGTTTCTTCAGCGTTATCTTGCTCAGGTCGTTCAGAACGTCCTCTATGTCCCTCTTGTGCTCCGCCACTTCATGTCCTTGTTCTTCTATAGACTCTGTTTCTGGCACTTCGGCTTCACTGACGTGTCTGACGACGTATGCTTGCCCCGTGAACTTGTTGCTGTTACCAAAAGTTTCCATCACGTCGTGCATGATGTTTTTCGGTCGCACGCTGAAAGAGTGCGGTTCTGCCACGAGCCTTTTCGCCATGTTCTTCGCTTTATTGAGCAGTATCGTGGTGCCCGTGTTATTACCCACTGTTTTCGTCGTAGATTCCATAGATGGCGTCCTCGATGCCAGAACGCAGGATCGAAAGACGAGGACGGCTCCTTTGGAGCCAATAGGCCCTCCCGATACCCAATCAGACACAGACCCCTCATTCTCTTTTTCTTTCTCTTTCCCACCGTTGGTCTCGTCGTCATTTTTTCTCATGCTGTCTTTATCTTGCGTGTCGTTTGTCTGAAGGCCCGATGTCGATGGATTGGCAATATCTGATGATACATGTGGACTGTAAATTAAACATAGAATATAAAGGTTACATTCTATTACACTGGTGAACATACGATTCTTCTAAAGTGAAATTTGAAAACGCGTGACATGATAGAAGATTCTCTAAAAATTCCCAAATACGTCAAGTGTGACGTGACCTTTAGACTTTGTGGCATGGATACATATGTATATGGGTGACCGAGTGAACACTAAAAGTATCCAAAAAGCTTTCAAGCTTGTAGAGACGTATAAAATAGCGAGCCACCTTTGTGGGGGAAACTATCTAAACAGCTTCGCAAAAATAAACATAGGAAAGTGGAAAAGATAAGAACCACATTTTAGTGATTTGAGATACTAATAAATGCCAGATGCATCGCAGATATCATAGGGCTAAAGTCTATTGAACGTATACGAAGCGGATACACGAATACTAATGAATTGGAATGACTTCATTGTTGAGGAGATCGCGGTGATACTTCTGGTGCAACGGTTAATGTATTGTTTGATGTGTGGAAGGAAACTTATGGCACTGTCATGAATCACCTGTAGACGTGACTGCACCCTTTAAGAGAACATAATAGGCATTGCGTCAGATCCTTAGGAGTGATACTTATTTGGCAGGTCGGTGTTACTCTTTATTGTACATTTGGTAAAATACAACAAAAAACGCTTCGATTTCTTACTGAAGTAGAAACAAATGTAATAGGTGATGGCACACTGATGACCTAACCAATAATAAAAAGAGGCATAATGAGTTTCATCTACCGTGTGATGATGGCCTTACTTATATCTTCTTCAAGAATTATATATCCATTGCAAGATAACCTTCAGGCTTTTCTGGATTACACGAGAAGATAGGTATTATCTACAGATATTTGGTTTCAGCTAGCAATAGGTCTGAGTAAATTTGTCTTTTAACATATAAATCTATCATTTATATTATCATCATCTTTTCAGTCCAATAACGTCCACAGCTGGATGCAAGCCACGCGCAGTAATTACCGAAACTTATATATGTATCTCTGTTTTTTGGGTTATAAAAATAAATAAGTAAGGAAAAATCATCAAAATTGAGTAACAGTCGGCCCATAGCTGGTAAAGTTTTCATCAGAACATAATAAATAATAATACACCGCCTGTAATTCCTAGAAAGGTAGGCAGTGGAATATAGTATGTCGACTTTTCACTAATCGGGTTACACGACCCATTAATTAAAAAGGTGAGTCTATTGTCATCGAGTTATTTATTTGTTAACTTTTCAATTCCTGGATTTATAGAGAATACATAACCATTAACAAATGTTACGTACTACGTACACGTATAGAGAGCATAATTCTTGTGAATTCAGCGCGTGGCAACCGGCATATGGTCGCTCGGTCAATACATCGATTGTCAGCACCGTATATGGGCACAGTTTCGCGTTGCCTACCAGCGCTTATATTGCGGCGAACTGACTTACGAGATCAGACGTTGCATTGCAACCAATTGTAGGCTGCCAAAATATCATTGTTACTGGTGTCAAATACCTGGTCGTACTCCTCAGACCTCTACCACGTTCTGCAGATCATAGAGCCTCAATAAAAGGGTAGCTACGTTACGGAATTACACGAAACGGGGCTCCTTCCAGAAACATTATTTTGGAACTTAATCTCTTCCGAAAAAATTCAGCTGGATAACAATCCAATTACATTGTGCATGTTTCAGGGTTTAACGTAAATCTTTATACAAATCTTCAAATATTGGTACCATTGAAACCTTAGTCAAAAACAACTTGGCCATCAGTTGAAGGCATTTCGATCTAAAATCTACAAAACTGTACCAATTCAATGACACAGTTCGAATTTACAATCAATGCTTTTGTAAAAAAAATCGTTCTTTCGCAACCATGGCGTGTCATTGATAGTTCGACCTTGATACTTCAATGTAACTAACTATACATTGTGCAAATTGTATTGTGAAACCATTTCGAGTGGTTAACCAAACCGAAGTTTTTAATTTTCACTTTTACAGTTACCATTACATTTTACCCAGAACTATTCAAACATAAGGTAAATAAGTATCTACCTACTAGGCAACCACGATATATTATGATATACACGATATATTATGGCTACATGATCGCTTTCCACCAGATGGGACTGGCTTACTGACTGGATAAAAATAGCGAACATCACATCTAAAGAAAAAAATCTGATAAGAATATTCTAAAGAAAAAAAAGGCTGCGACTGACGTAACCGAAAAAGGTCGGAAGAGTCCGGGCTAATCCTGAACAGCTGTCAGTTGAGAGATTCATCTATAATAAGTTTTTACTCCAAATTAATTGAGGATAACCTAGTCTTACAAATACGTTTGTAAACTTAACACTTGATTTTTATACGCAAAAATTATCAGGATTTTTAAGACAGAAAAGCAAAGGATTCATCATACACCAATAGAGAGAAAGTGAAATAAATAGTTAATTAAAATAAAAACAATACATATTCGCGAGAAACATAAAATTGCCTAGATGAAGGCAGCCTAGTGAGTAAATAGAAATTTAGGTATAAAATAACTTCAACAACAAATATTCTTTACAGCAAACCGTGGAGTAGAAAGGGAGTTGAGAGTGGCTTAGTAACACTATGCCCTTTGCGGTGTGAGAGGCAGCCGGGGCGACCATTAAATAAATATAGAGTGCGTGATTATGAAACGACCACCAGCACCGCGTGGTCGCGTTGTGGCATTAACAACGTAGCGAAATGTCACACATTACATGACAACCGTACCAAGGGCGAAGGCGTGGCGATCGATCGGCAATATTTTTTATAAATCACATAACACCACGCCTGTATTTCCCTAAAGCGGTAAGTAGAGGAGTGTAGTAACCCGAAGTTTCACCTGCTATTTTATACGTCCATGTAAGGTTGTAGGCTAATCGACCCCAACATACCCCAGTCCCGGTTAGCCCACACAATATTATGGGAATAGGACTGGTAAAATCAATTAACGAAAATACGTGGCCGTAGTGGTGTTACCACGCGGGTGAACTCGTGTTCTACCGAGAAGTTTACTCGCGAAGAATCTCTCGCTATTCTATGCTAAAGAAATAAGTGATTCTACGCAGTATTGTGAAAGAACACTCTCAGAGACAGAGAAAACTATCAGTCCAAAAACGTAAAAATACTTGAAATTCTCCAATTCAATGAGAAAACTATCACTGCTCTTAGACGAAGATACAAATATATATCATTCATAGTAATTGAAAATGTTCAAAACGATTCGGGATAAGGTGTAACTGATAGCCGTAAAAATAAAACTCGAAGGTTTTCCTTAACGCTAAATAACTCTCAAACGCTAAATAACAAAGGAAAACAGCCATAATAATACTCAAGTAATGAAAACACAATCTTGATTCAGTTATAACATCAACTGAATTAACTGGCCCACTGTATAATTAAGATAGATCATTACATCTATCGGGAAAACACGAACAATCTTAGAATACGGTAACCAAACGTCAGAGACGTAAATTAATAAACACTTGTATGTATAATGCGAAAACCATTGAAAAGTAAATAGCATTTATCCATCGATCAGACAGAAAAAACAGGGTTGACTGGAAGAGAATGCCATTAGGCATTAAGTACGCATAAGGTGTTACAAAAGAATAAATAAATAAATAAATAAAAAACGATAAAAAGCATAGAGTATGATAACATTTCTCTATACACGCTGCAGAAGAGAGTACAATACAGACTACATATTATTGCCCAAACAGAAACCTTTGTTATAAACGATGTACACATTGTTTTGATCAATGGGCGCAAAAGATTCCGTGTCCGAACATAGTTTTATAGTTTGATCTGGATTTTTTTAGTATACTATAATGCAAAGTAGCTATAGAATTGAGTTATACTCTTCGAGCGTAGTACATTTATATGATAAAGACGGTGGATTGATACATTTTGGTCGTTGTTTTGTATATCTTTTTCATAAGTTGTTAGTGAGATTACTGGTGTTAAATTGTTGGTAGAGCTGTAGGTGTAGAATTTTTAGTAATACGAGTATGTAAGTATATAACACAAAAATTAGTAATAAAAAAAATACGTAAAAAATGTACATATTTTTAGTAGATATATTTATTTATATACCCTAACAAGCGATTAAAAACGTAATGCCTGTGTACTCCTACTCTACATACGGGTGTAGTGTGATAGAGCGGTGAGGTAGAGTACATTGTATACGCAAAGATTTATTTCCGAAGCTGACCAAAGCGCGTTCAGCGCACCTACCCAACTAACCTACTTATACGATTAGTGAATCAAGGCAAACGCTATACGAGTACTCCGAACGAGGCAGCCAGCCTGCGGTAATCTCATTTCAAACATGTACAGTCCATGAGAAAATCAGTAGAAGTACAATGGATTTTTTTTATGACTATTACACGTGGTAACCGAGAGCGTTATATTTATAATGCAGATGTACAGGTACATAAAAAAATTAAATAATTAGTTTATGGCAAAAAGTTCCATTGGCCACTTCTGAATTAGCTTTAAAACATTAATTACAAATTTATATGTGATATAGAGTCGTTTGGTACTCGCCACTTGAAGAAATTGGTGACGCTTTTCGTTTTAATATCTAAAACCTCTCATACTACGATTAATAATAGCAAGAGCAACAGAGCTTTGGGGTAACAGTCCCATGAAACAATTTCACGATGGTCTATAGACATATACAGATACATGCTTACATGTAGACAAGTGAACGAACACTAAAGCCCGATAGAGATTATCAATTCAGATATCTCCCCGGTCATAGTCTGGTGGCCATAGACTTAAATCTGACGTTAAAATGATCAACCCTCAGTAATTAATCAACACCTAATCCCGTCAAATTTCGATCTTTCTATTATCCAATCACCCTATTTTATCGCGCTTCTATTTAACACGAGTTTGCTCTCAGATTAATGCCATACATTGTCTCTTCACCATCAGCATCATCACCCTTGTCATAATCACCAATATCATCCTTTCCGTAAATAGGAATGTATTTCACCCACATTACTCACACATATCACAAACGTCTGCCGTCTAATGGATATTTGCGCCAATGTTTTCATTGTCTGGAGCACTCATTACGCGATCTATTAATATAAAATCAGATGGATTTTCGACAGCTGGACCACCTACCCAAAATGGAATTATGATTTCTCTGTTATTGAAAATGAGACAGCCTCCAACCCTAAGTCATTCACCCAAGGTTGAATCATACGATTTCATGAGCATGTATTTTAGGGCATAAACAAAACATGTGTACTAAAAAGAAATCACCCAAAACACAAGTATGTAACGCTGCAAAGGGAAGTGTAATGTCCAAAGCCACAAATGACTGCTAATAGTAGTATTTTTCTCTTTATCTTTCTTTCTATCACTGCTTTTTAAATGGAAGAAATGTAGTTTCTTGGATTGAATATAAAATATTCATCCAGGTGTAAAATCATTGCCGAAGTTTTATATCTTCGATTCTAAAGCTATAAAATTCTGACAATGATTGTAGTGCAGTGATAGGAGGAATAATGCACCGTTATCAACGTAATCACGACTATACAGTGTTGTACCACGCGATGCCCTAACACGAAGAGAGAAACAAAGACTATTACAAACTAAACCAACATCCACCACGCATTGACTCATCCACCTCAGTCAAACCCCCGCTCTGCATGAGGATGTATGAAATCACAATCAAAGTAAACTTTGTTTTCCTTTATGTGAGCCTCCATAGATGTTCCCAAATGCGAAATAAATAATAACAATAACTCGTAGGTATGATGAAAATACACATTAGGAACTCAGTAATAAATTAAAACGAAATGGACGTAAGCGAAGAACATTGTAGAAGGTTCTAGAAGGTGTTTAGAAAAATTGCTCTCTCCTTTCATAATTTCTAGAAATAACGCAACACTCACAAGATTAACCTTAGCGGTAAACATAGGAGTATAGTCTAAAACAATTAGTTTCTACTCAGCATTGAATTTTTCACGTCAATTTGTTTACTATAGCAACATTAACCTACCAATTTCGATTAGTTGACTTTGTACTTCGCAAACTTGAAGTTAACTAGGTCGGTAGGAGTCAAGTGATGGAGACTAGCACTCTACCTTAGACTCTTCAATAATCTCGTGATAATACAATATAACATACATATATACAACTACATATGTATTCTGCGGTTAGATCAGATTAGATTGCGTATTATTTTTATATCGTTACATCAGGTCGTTTACGGGGCAAGCAGAGAGCACCGAGAACCAAGTATCTCTACCCTTACAAAGCTAATGTACTTCTTCTACTTTCAGAATTCTTTTCATATAAATACGTACTAAAGAACAGTAGTTACATCATAACGATGCGCATTGTGTCTTTAAATCATAATGATCATCATCAACATCAAACCTTTAGCCTTCCGCTATTGAATATGTCTTTCCTCAGAACGCAAAGGCCTAAGGCCGTGGTGTAATACAATTAACTGACTCGTTTAAAACATAAAACAAAATTGTTATTATTACAACTATATGGGCGTCGTTGGTGAAAACACACACACACACCCACGCACAAATACAGACTCACACGCCAAGCCGCGAGCGACCGTTGTGAATTCGGCCCTAAAGTTTATCACCTATTAATATTCCTCGCCGTTGGCCGTAAATCCAAATATGTTCCGAGTTGGGCTGTCTGCGGAAACTAATAAGTTTACCGAACTCCATTGTGTAGGCGGGTTGCATCATTTACACACATTTCTACACACACCTACACACTCTGCTTGACCATTGGAATTATTTTTTTTAATCAATTACGTCAGAGGCATACTCGAAACCATTATTACTTCGTATCCATTATTCAATACAAGATATAATTATACATACACACATAATATATATCGATGAATAATAATTATTCAGTTCCATTGAGTAATCGTTATAAAAATCGATAATTAAAAGTTTCGAACGTTCCAGAAACCTTGTTCATGAATCTAGAGTGCAATTCGAGGTGATATTTAAATCGTTCGTAAGGGAATGCGCACAGAAGATCGAAAAATTTAATCCGCCAAAGTATGTAAGTCTTCACTTAATCAAATTGAATGAGAAGATTTCAAAGGGTACTTTTCTTTCTTCTCTATGGTTGGACGATCTAGAATATTCTCACATAATGAGTACTAACTGGCGACCGGCTGATTGCGGTATAGCGCAGCCTAAATAGGCACGGCTAAATACCCTGGCCGTCGACGGGCAGCAGCGTCGGCGGTGAGAAAAGCTGTGCCCTGCGATCTCCAAGCCGCATGCCCAGCGTGAAGATTACGGGCATAAACCCCCTTTTGGGGAGGCCTATGTTCAGCAGTGGACTGAGATAGGCTGAAGATGATGATGAGATGATGAATGAGTACTAAAATCATAGTACACCATGTTAGTCGAGGGCAGTTGGGGAGAATTCAGACGCTTTAGGTAACATTACGTGGCTCTATAAGACGTATAGATTTCTCTCCACTGTTACATGAAATTATATTTAATCTTCAAATTAATTAATATTCTAATTTACGTCACTGTCATGATACTAACGTGGGACGACACGTGTTTTATAATTTGTAATATTGGTTTCGTTTCATTAAAATTTACTGTTGTACCTAGTAAAGGTCAAGTAGCCCATGGTGAATTACGTAATTAAATATGAAATGAAACTAAATGTAATTAATGAATTTAATGAAAATAGGCCAAATACTGGTTGACGGAGAAATCAGAGAATCCGAAAACGGTGTGCATGTATGTAGAGAGTGATGGATGTAGAAAAAGCACGGCAAGTCTGTAAGGATCGAGATATATGGCACTCGACACCCTCTACTTATCCTGTAAGGAACTTGGTGTGACGTTGTTTAAATGGATCACGTTAATGAAATAATTGCAAATTGTGACAGTTAGAAAAACAAAACAAAATATGATAGAAACAAACAAGTATCAAAATCAGCTAGGCACGTAGGACCAAAGTTAACGTAAACGAAAAAAGAAAAAAAAAATCAGCAAATTACCTCGCACTTCACATAGACACGAACGTGAGCTTGAGAATTATAAATGACTCGCCATATCCAATTTAACAGGAGTGTATCCTTGGCGACGCAGCTCCTGACAACGTATCGATCAGATGCCACGTGTGGGGTGGCGTTCTGGCGGCGGCGAGGGCTACGTTAACTGACACAGCGGAAATTGGAATATCGTTATTGGAACGGGAAACCGTTTTGCCGAACTATTCTGGTTTGCATAGGGTTAACAGGCAACATTTTGATCGATATTTATATATTTTTCATTGGTATGCATCACTGTTTGCTTTTCATATTAGTAAATCCTCTATTTCAAGAATATTTATTTGCAATAACTAACACGCTGTCTTTATACACGTATAGGCAAAACTTTGAAAAAAAAACTTAACATTACTGATAAATTTAATAGGAAAATGTAGAGGTAATGGGAGTCAGATTAATTACAAAACATTAAAAACGTAAGATCTACAAAACAATCGTAATAAAGTCGGTCCGTCTATTCCATTAGTTCTCAAACCTTCTATAACTGTTTACAGCACAGTATAAACAAATGTTTATTGTTAATCCGCTACCGCCAAAGCGTATGTATACGCTCCCGCATCTCCCATCAGCGTGCATTACACCGAATATAGCGTGCCGAAAGCTACATGCGAGTCTCGGTAGCGCTGCAAGACTGCTAAAACACGAGCACAAACGAACCAAGTCACTAAACTGGCACGCCAAAATCTGTCACAATAAATATGTGTAATTTGCAAAATTTCAGTAACCTCCTGATGGATGACGGCGAATGGTACTTTTGTAGCTACGCGTTTTATCTGATCGAGTTGCGTGCCTACTAACATTTCAAGTCAACATAATATATTCATGTGTATGACTTAATGAATGTATGTACATATGTATGAATTTTTATATAGTGTGTTAGTTAGGAGTATAATATGATATATGAAAATGAAAGTGAACATAGGTTAGGTTTTTAGAATTTTTCTAATAATATTATGTGAAATCTTTTCAACATGTCCTTTGTGTAAAGTAAAATAAAAATATTTATCTCCTATTTAGACTGTTATAAAAATAGCAGTGAGTCGATGTCCCTAATTATATCTTCCACAATGAAATGCCACCACCCTCGATTAAATATTCCTACCATGATTCATAAGCATTTAAAAAACGAATTTTCAAACTACCCTCCTTTAGAGCTGAAAAATGTGAAGAGATTTAAAAAAGGAAATTTTTAATGGTTGATCCTAAATTCAAATAGACGGCTAAAATAACAACAAATATGAATATGGTAAATATTACTTGGTTTACTTAATAAATGCAAACAGAGAAGTAAGCACACGACAAGTAATTGCAGTTAAGCCGCGAGGTTTATCAACAAACTGCTAAGTGGTCAAATACCTAAAACCTACTTCACGCACAAAACATTGGAATCGAGGCCAAAACAAAACGAAGCATTTTTTTCGAACGCTTTTTTATCGCATAAAATTTTACCCGAATTTAGTAACACGATTTAATTGTACTTAACCGTAAAATGTTCGTCATTTTATTGACGAATTAAAGCAGTTAAAAAAATACAAAAGATTATTCAAATCGTTTATAACTACAGTTGTAACTATTTCTCTGACTGATAATCACAATTGCCGTTTTCAGTCATTCGACGGCTAGATTATTACGGTAATAAATGAAATGTTTGATTCGATACAAATATAAACTTACAGCTATTTTTTAAGAGCCAGTACAATTAACATTATATTTTACAATGAGTGCGTACACGAACGAGTTTGGGTGCATAATTTACATATTGGAAATAAACAAACACACATTTATACTTAGATGACTAAAAAGTTATAATAAAGAGCTTTTTATATCAATAGATTATTTTTTTATGAGCATGAACCTATAAGTACTAGTTTTATGACGGACTAAAATTTAAAAATTCAAAAGGTTTAAATTTAAAGTACAATAGGATACTCACACGAAAACCTTTCCCATGATTTTTAGTAAGAAAAAATACGATACATAAGATCGAAAACGAGTTTACGCGACGTAAATAAACGCACGCGTTGAATGGACGCACTGACGCCGCTTCCACATCCGACACGCGCCACCGCCGACAGGTGACTGGGCGGCGTGTACTATTGTGGTACTGTGACGCTGAATTTTTTTTATGATGACGTATACAGCATTCAGCTCGGTGAGGTAGCGGCCAATAAAGACCACACGGATTTATATGAGTGATTTTTTCTCGAGATAGTATCCAGTAGAAATACGATTCCTATTAAGTAGATCGATTTATTTTGGATTATTACATAGGTTTTTGTGTGAATAAAGTAGTAAACGAGAAAGCAATAATCATTAGCATTCACTGCCACCCCTGGACATCTACAACCAATCACGAATAGATTAATAAATATGAAAATATGAAGATATTAATATTTGTCCAGTTAGGTTAGTTTAGTATGTACATATATGTTGCTACAGAAGCAATTTTATTCAGAATCAGTCCTATTCGAAATTGATTACGAATCCTTAGTTGTTCCTGTGAACTGAGAATTTAGTCTCTAGTATATAACATGGAATATATCAAAGGATTAGCTCGCTAAGTAGCAATGGGCTGGGCATATCTGCCGAAGAATCCATAACCGGTGGAGTAGGCGTGTTCTGTAGTGGAGACCGTGACTCTGTAAACGTAGCGTAGGACGCCCTCCAGCCCGGTGGGATGGCGATCTGCGAAAGGCTGCAGGCGGATGCTGGATGCGACAAGTTGAGAACAGGTGCGATGGCGCTCCTAGGGGGAGGCATATATCCAACAGTGCACTGAAATAGGCTGATGATGATATAAATGTACAGGAAACTGAACCCCTTATTGCTGTTTTAAAGCATAACAGATGTTGGTTTGACCAGAAATTCAAGACCTTCCACCAACTTTAATTCTTCTTCTTCTTAATACCCAGTGAAATTCAGTGAAATTTTTGGATAACTCACTGAATAGAACAATATGTGCATAACAAATATTTAAAAACATAGATGTTCAACGACAAGCGGGTTTTACTGGCTCTTTTGATTTTTATCGATTGCCCAAATTATTGCAAACAATGGAATTATGAGACAGACTAAAAAGGCTAGAAGACTGAGAGTTTCCATGAACATCAAGCAATGACATTCCAGCAGCTACGTTGTCTATTTGTCATGTTGTTTGATGTCCTTTCAATATGCCTTAGCTTTTTGCATCTACACAATTTTTAGAATCATTATCAATGACTCATTTTGTATTTCAGAAACAGAGAAATTTTTACGTAAATAAAAATGAGGAAACCATATAGTTAAAACTTCAATACTTTGGCACCCAGTAAATAATGGCATACATACAAACAGCATGCCCACAAAAGGAATTAATTCTTAAACTTTTAAAATCAGTAATTGTAATCTATTACGCCACATAGGCCTGGTTGTAACAGATAAGACACATACAGAGAGTAAATAATAGCTGAGTAGGATACAAGGAAATTAAGATAAAAATTCAGATTTTAAATTTCTATTCAAGTGTATCATAGTAACGGACAATCTATTGTCCAATTTAATGCTATTTTTATAAGTTATTTACAGAACTTGATCTTGTAGCAATAATTATGCAGTCAAACTAAGCCATATTTTAATCAAACTTAACTTTAATATTGACAACTTCACTGAATTTCTTAGTTACATTATGCACATTTAAGAGAACAGAGTCAATCCCAGGAAGTTCCAGGATCCAAAGAGGTTCAGGCTTTCATTTAAGCATTGCTGGTTAATTTATAGATAGGTCATGCTATTTGAATTTTAAAAAAATTGATTAAGTTGCTTTGGGAATAAATAAAATGTACAAATAGATTTTTCCAAACTCAGGGATGTATTATTTTAAGAACATCTTTTTCAGGATTTTATGATAAGTAATGTATAAGCCGGTACATGAGATAAGTATCTAGGTATATTGTGAAAATAGAAACATGTTTATCACTATGAATAAACAAACATTAGTTTTAAATATTGAAATGTATAGATAGATTCTTGATTTTTATCAGGAATAGAATATAATTTTTTTATATCCAAGTGTGTTTTAAGTTCTTTTTGCTGATAAATGAAAATGATTAAGAAAGCATGGATCTGCAATTTTTTTTTCATATATGTTTTAAGCATAAGCATTGAAAAGGTTGAAGTTAAAAATGTGAAAGCAGACATCTTCTATTGAATGTGAATAATGTTGGTAAAATGTAATTTTGAAGCTCAAGAAAAATTTATTACATGTAATAATTATATAAAAGTACATTTTATACATGTGTGTATATTTATATTTTTAATATACAGTTTGAACTTCAAAATGTGTTAAGATGCTACAGTCAGTTTTGCCCTAACATTTTGTTTTACAAAATACAAATAAATTGATATTTATATTAATAACAGCCATAGTATTGACTTATTGTTTAAAAAAATACGGTTTTATCACTGCTTTTCGACAGGTTTTGTGATGAGTAATTAAACAGTTCAACTTTTATACAAAAGAATTAAGGGTAACTGACTGTACATGTGTGTAATTTTAATGGGGTTTATTTATGACACAAATAAATAAATATAATTAATTAACCTGGTGTGTGGACGATTGTGGTTACGAGGTGTGTGTACCTTGGGGATCTCATCCCTTATCCTAACGCGATAACTAGTCTCGTCTTCCTCCTCCATGGCGCTTATAATACAAATAACATCAGGTTTATATATTATTGTTTTAAAATATTTTTTTATATTATTTTAATTCTAATAGGAACTCTATTGGGGCTTAGGTTCGTTATTTAAAATTTTAATAACGTTCAAAATGTTTTAGTTAAATATAAAATAGTTAAGTAAATATACGCAAATAAACAAACCTTTTTTACTAAATACAAAAGTTACAATAAAGCCAATTTTAATCTATTAACAAACAACCCACAAGCGAGAAACGCAGCATGAAGCAGCAACATATCACCGCATAGTAATACTGCAATATTTTTAAAAATCAATATCTATGCGGTATTATTGATAATATAGCAACTTATCTCACATGTCATCTGCCCAGAACAACAATTAAGGTTACTTACGACTATATCACTGATATATATCGTTGGTGATTTGCGGACGAAGTTTATTTATCCACTGATGATTTCACATTTCTAATTTTTTAATACACTTCGCCCTTATTCTCTGTTTAATTAAATAAATCAACTAAAAATTTGATAGATCCATATTTTCATGTTTCAAATTTAGCACACGCGCGTCGCGAATTTGTATGCATGCGTTCAGTATAGGAGTCTGTCATTTTAATCTATCCTTCCTAAGATAAAACCTTTATAATATCATCTAATTATTAATTTTATTACATAAAGTAAGCACATCATTAAAAGCAGATCATTTACAAAACGAAAACAATATTTAAATTTTACATTAAAGTATAAAATATTTATGCTTGCAACATAGTTTTAAAAGAGCACTGAAAATAAAAAATGAAACGTGCAATCTGAAGACCGGAAATTAAAAAGATAACTTCAGTTTTTTTTTCCGTAAACTAAAAATCATAAAATGCTTAAATAAATGTAGCTTCATGGCTTGGCTTCAAGCTTCATGGGTGTAAGGGGTTCCAACCACCATCTCAGGAGCCCAAGTCAACCTCACCTGCACGTGGTACACCCTGCTATAACAG